>JAPSES010028557.1:0-12935 GCA_029822895.1 Maxillicosta whitleyi
ATAGTTAATACATTTATTAATCGGAATGATGTGATTATATTGGGGGGGTTATATTGGTTGGATCTAATTTTTGGGGGTCATGACCCCCCTATCCCCCCTGTAAATTACACCTATGGACATGTTAAAGCTTGGTGACTCAGAAGGTCCAACCATGTTCCTATGTTGAAGTCTGAAATAGGAATGTGTCTCCAAAGAGGTTTGATCAACTTCTATTGTCTAATGAACTACCAGCATATTTTTTAACAGCAGATTGACTCACTGTGCACATTTTAAAAATAATTCTGGTCAAATTTTAATTAGGAAATCAATTACTTCATTATTTTTCATCAAACTTCACTTAACTCAACTGAATATATAGCGTCTTCAGCTCATTAAAAAGTCTCCCCATTGTGACCATAGATGGTATAAACTGATGACAAAATGAGTAAACAGTGAGTGTAAACGGGATGAAGAAACACTTACCATTGCTCCCTCTTCTCCTGGGAATCCCTGTTGACCTGTCAGTCCTGGAATGCCCTGTTTATCAAACACTTCAGTTCAGCTGCATGAACATCGAGTAAAATAACCAAATAAATGTCTGTAACCAATTGCATGTAAATTAAACTTTTTACATTTGAAGATCACGTGTTCAACCATTTCCTACATCACAGCAGATAACAAACATTGTCAAAATTTTTCTCAGGATCATAAATTGGATACTCTATATCGTCTGTTCCCAAAAGAATAGGCCATGAAATATATTAAAAAAACAAGTAGTGCCAATCATAACAATCCCCGTCCCTCACATGTATTGCGGCTTCCTCTATCATCATGTCTATGCATATGGTGATTTCAGCATATCAATAGTTTTTATATATGTGCCAAGTTTGAAGTAAATTAAAGCAAAATTTATGTTTTTATAGACATGTGAAATTGCACCCATTATAAGTAAATGGGAGAAAAAAAAGATTTGAAAAAATTCATAAGAAATTAGATTTTTGACCTACTTCTCTCAAAATGTAATGAAATCTATTCTGTATCACTGGCAATCTGTAAACCCAGTTTGATATGAATTCAACCAATACAATACCACTTGCTGCCCCTTCAGAGGATGGGGTAAGAAAAAAAAAAAGAAGGTTTTTTCTACTAAATGTTCTGACAATTGTACTTAACATTGAATGTATTATTGATGGGTTTATTATTATCACATTGTATAAATGATTGTTATGTAGTAATGGGTATTTCTTTCATTTCATGATAATTTAGCATTTTTCTGATTCATGACTCTGTTTCTTATTTTACTGCTCATCCTGTACCAAGTAAACAATGTCAAGGTCAGAATTATGAATTATTTCTAACAAAGAGCCAGTTATAACCAGTTCTTGTAGCTCCCTCTGTCTTATCTACTGTTTTTGAACCTGCATGGAAATAAAAGGGAGGTTTCAGCAAACTGTGAGTTAAGAAGGGAGAGGTAGAGCACACTGCTTGTTGTGTTGTATTCTTTTCTTTTCCTCCTTGAAAGAATAAAGAAATGACTTGAACTCATGGTCTGTTGTTTCATCATTTAGTAAGATTAATAGAAAATTAATCCAACAACTATGAAAGGCTGACTTTACTAATCTCAGGTTGTAATAAAAACATCTCCATAACCGAGTATTTTATATGCCAGACAAACCGGGAAAATATATTTATCTGAAAAAGTATATCATTTAATAAAAGAAAAAACAAAAGGAGAGATGAAAACTGTTAACTATTCCTTGGTTTGCTAACATTTATGTCCAGAAAAAAAAAAAGAGTTTGTTAAACTCAAACGCCTTCCATGGAAGGTTTGACAGATTATGACCAGATTATGTAAAATAGTCAAGAATGTTAATCTAGGCACAAAATTAAGTTTAGTTTTATTAGTATTATTATTATAAGTTTTATTAGTTTTATTCTGAATCGGGTCACATCGTTACACAAGACATCTTCTCTTTTTTATCTTAAAATTATTGCCTTGTAAAACCTCATGATTTTATTCTAATGTTGTGCTTTGTGCTACCTTTGTTCCGGGTTGGCCTCCAATTCCTCGGACGCCATCAGATCCTGAACATTTACACATGACACCACAGCACTCCCGTTCTGACATGGTTTCCTGCAGAGAAAGTGTTCATTAAAAACACAGATAAAAGCTTCACCTAAGAGTTAATACGTGATGTAAAAAACTGATCGATGGGTCCTGTCCTGAAAACAACAGCTCTAGTTGTGTCTGAGCCCAAACTGATTCCGATCACCTGTTGTAAATACAGACTGTGTACAATTGTATTAAACATAGGAGATGTAAGGGAAATGTAAGAAAAGAACTAGGGCCATCAAGTGCATAAAGCAGTAGATGGATCTTACAATCTGTCTGAGGACGGTGCTGCCGATGCTGTGCATGCCGATACTCAGAGGGAGCTTGTATCCAAACCCTCGTCCGAACTCAACCATCTGCAGCTGATCAGGGTCATCAACATCCTCCAAGGCCACGGTGAGAAGACCACTGACCCCTGAAGAAGAAAGACAGCACATTTACTGCAGAGAAGAGTGAATACTGCACTCCAACAGAGAGATATGGGGTTCTACATAAAGCAACAATGTTACACTGACTCTTAAAAAATAACCCGGACATCCCATCTTCTCTTACCAGACTGTTGCAGCAGCACAGCCTCATCCTCCAGTCTCATTATGTCATCATCAATTCCATCTGAGAAGATCAGCAAAACCTAATGGTTGAGAGTGAACAGCAGTATTTAAAATAAATATATAAAAGACTTGACTGAGACAGACTTTGTTAACAGTCAAAGGGAAATATTTTCACAAAAGAAAGAATACAATACTGCTGTGCTATATTTTAAGGGACCAGCTCACCCAGGACTCAAAACCTTTCACACTTCAAATCATCAATCTGGACCAAAGATGCAAAAAAAAAAAAGCACCAAAGGTGATTTACAAGAATCCATTCATGAAAAAATCTTGCTGAAATCCAACTCCATTGAAGCAAAAAAACTACTACAACTACAACAAATTTTAATAAAAACCTGCATCTTAAATTGATTTGGAGTAGTGTTACAATTTATTACCCCGCCCCCCATAGAGGAGACAAGGGGTATTGTTTTTGGTTCTGTTTCTTTGTTTGTTAACACTCTTGCAGCAAAACTGTTGGTTTAATTCACACCGAATTTGGATTATTGATTGTCAGTGACCCAGAATATATGTGAATACATTTTGAGAAAAGTGGGTCAAATTAAAAAAAATTTAGGAATTAGGAATTTCTTTTTTTCTGCTCCCACTTATATATGGGTAAAATTTAAAATATCTATAGAAACATCAATTTTGTTATATTGACATATGTAGAGACAGTTAATATGCTGACATCACCACATGCATAGACATGATGACATCAGCTCGATCAGTGCCAAAAGAAGATACAATACATGCAAGGGGCGGGGTTTGTTGTACCAGACACCAACTGTTTATAATGGATTCCACTGCATGTGGAAAATATGAAAATAGCACCTGTACTAATTTAATGTTATGTAAACAATGTCTCAAATTTTCCCTATGGTTCCCTATGGTGCTTGATTAATTTCATCAATGGGTTTTGTGTTTTCATTGGTCAACATTAGTTTTCATTTGGTCATTATGGGTTTTAGAATGGGTTGTCATGTTTTTTTTTTTATGAAATCACTATGGTTTTCAGGGGTTTGTCATTGGGATGTGTTGGGTTTTCATAGGGCCATTATGGTTTGTGATAGATTTTCATGGGGTTGTTATGAGTTTTCATAGAGTTGTTAAGGATCTCGAGGGGTTGTCATTGGGTTGTTGTGAGTTTTTATAGGTTCGTTATAGGTTGTAACAGATTTCTGTGATGTGGGTTTTCAGGGATCATGTTAGGATTTCATTGGGTCATGATAGTTTTTTTTTATTTTGTCATTATAGACTGGCAGGTTTTCATTGTGTTGTGAAGTTTTTATAGGTATTATGGGTAATAACACTGGCTCAAATAGTCCTGTGTAAACTGCTTAATTGAGACTGTAAAACAAAATCATAATGAAAGATGAAAACAGATGGGACTTCACCTTCACTAGAGCACTCGATTTAGTCTTGAACAAGTCTTTGAAGGTGGTCAACATGGCCCGGTTGAAGTACGTGGGCTGTGTTACTGGCCATGTCATTATTTTGCTCAACACCTCTTCAGTGTAGGGCTCAAAGTTTGTGTCGTACAGGAGGCTTCCATCAGGACCCACCACTGCAAAAGCTATATTGGGCTGGACAGTAGAGGTGACACAGCACAGACCCTGAACTGTGGATACATAGTGGGCGATCTCTGGTAGGAAGGTCTGCAGCTTGGTGTGACCGCTGACCAGCATCTCTTCTTCAGATTCTCTTCTGTGAGAAATATCAAAGCCCATGGCGATGTCGATGGTGCATTCCTTAGAGGGTTCTTCGGCAGTGACACACAAACAAACTGTGTTAACAGTGTTATTATGTACCCAGGTTTTCAGAATATTGCTGAGTAATGTAAATGGTTGGGAATTTTTTTTTGTCTGATCTAGGCTTTAGATTAAAGCTAAGCTAGCAATAAGATTTCAATAAATGTCTATGTTGACTATGACAACAATGATTTTGTAAACAATAACCCTGGCCCTCTAAATTATAGATTATGACTAAGATTAAAGAATAACTAAACTTCAAGTAGTCAAAGACTTTACTTGTAGGTCAGGTCAGTCTGTTGAAACTAGCCTGAAATCATGAACAAAATTACTTCAATGAAAATGAAAATTCATGATCATTTTAAAATTACATGACACTTAAAGAGAAATCCCACTCAACTCACTGGGTTCATCTTTCTCACACAGCTTGTCAATGATCTTGTGTGTAATGCCTGGCAGTCCACTGAAGGACGTCACAGAAGACAGCCTCTCAGAGCTACCGGTGATTTGCTGCAGCTGCACGGGGTTTGCTTCTCCAATAGCAATGGCAAATGTTACAACCCCCATAGACTTCAACACATTGGCTGCGTCCACCACTTCATCGTGAGAATTTCCATCTGACAATAGCACCAGATATTTAGGGATGTCGGGGGAAGTGCGACAGCCATATGCTGAAGTAAAATATTTTGCAATTCTTTTTAAGGCTTTTCCAAGGTAGGTGTCTCCTCCACTGTGCTGCATATTCAGGATGTGTTTGATAACCTCTTCCTTGTTGTTGTATTGACTGAGAAAAAACTCATCCTGTGGGTCATCACTGAACTGTGCAACTCCAACATGCACAAAGTCCTGCCCAATGTCGAATGATTTTACCACATTAGCTGTGAAGTTGAGCATAATGGTGTAGTCGTCTGCATTTATGCTGCTGGACTGATCCAACAGGAAGACCAAATCAGCCTTATCAACTTTACACACTGGAAAACAAATGAAAAGGAGGTGATCAGAAGGTTAATTATACACTCAACTCCAGAGGTCAGTACAGTTTGAGTTCCGTTTATGCTACAGTGCTAAATACTGCACCACCATGCTGCCGTAAACAGATTAGTTACATTGGAATTTGCTATTTTATATTCAAACCATGTATACAAACTCAATTATTGTGATTCTGTAATTGCACACGGTAATATTGTACTTATGTTTGTGATTCAGGAAATTATACGGCCTTATTTAAGACAAAGTTGCAATGTTTGCATGTTTTTATCTTTGAGATGTTTGGTTAGATAGACACCCCTGAGGTTATGAGAAACAGTTTCACACCATGCTTAGATCTTCATGGGTTAACAGTACAAATGTAGAATGTAAAGACACCTCTTACCTTTGGCAGCATCACAGAACTCAGAGGAAATGTTTAGGTACAGTGTTTCCAGGTCCTTAAAATCAGTCACAGAGAAGACTTTAGATGAGTCATCACCAGCCATCGTCAGCAGTTCTTTCCTGTCTGCTTCAGACACCCCAATGCTGAACACTTTGACTCCATGCTTTCGCAGTTCATCAGATGATGACTTCAGTCCAGCAGGGTCAGTGGCAGCACCATCAGTGATCACCATGAGAATCTGAGGCACTTTTTGGGCTGCCCGTCCACCATATTTACTGCCAAAATATGCCACTGAGTACTTCAAGGCCTTACTGGTGTATGTGTCTCCTCCGGGTGGTTTTAAGTTCATTATTGCTTTAATAACACTGCGTTTGGAGTAATACTGGTTTAGGGTAAATTGGGAACTGACATTAGTAGCAAAGGTGATGACCCCAAAGCGAGTCAAATTCTCACCCACACTAGTATCATTCACTACTGACTTCATGAACTTCAACATGCTCTGGAACTGATCATCATTTATACTCCAGGAGCCATCCACCAAGAAGATAATGTCTGCTTCCTGAATCTTCTTGCAATCTGACAAAGAACAAAAATGAATAAAATGGAATTAATTACAACCATGTATCCCTCCACTTTGAAAGGAGGAACCAAACTTTCAGTGTGAATTTATTCTCCTAGGAACCACAGTGAGAGCAGGACAGTGTGGATTGAAGTGAAGTGAAGGTGATGGTCATCAAACACTTACAGAAACTGTTATTTTTGTTTGTTTTGGGGTTTTTTTTAAATTAATTTACATTTCACAAAATCTGGTTGAAATGTTGATAATGGAACTCTACTATCAAGACAAAAACAAATGATGAGATGAAAACAAAGGAAAACAGAAATATTGTGTAAGATACATTATTAAATTCAAGAATATTAAGAATAATGGTGATAACTGGAGACATAAAAATACAATACGTAGGGAAAAAAAATCAGACAACTGTACCTCTGTCGGGATCACAGAGGTCCAGTGCAACCTGGCTCTCCAGTTCCTTCAGAGCATCGTAGCTGCGTTTAATGAAGACTCTTTCTGATGAAGCTGTGATTTCCTTTAGCTGGGTGCTGTTCACCCTGCCCACTCCAATGCCATAGATCGTCACTCCTTTGGCCCTCAGCCTGTCAGCGGGGGCTTTCACTGGGTCCTGGGATGCACCATCTGTTATCACCATAAGCTTCCTCCACAGGTGAGGGCGCCCTCCATTGGCTGCGTCAAAGTACGGTGACACCGCTGCAATGGCTGCTCCTGTGTTTGTGCCTTCTTTTATCTGCATCATTCCATCGATAGCTACAAATATCTCCTCTTTGGTGTAGTATTGATTCAGGTCAAACACCAATCTGCTGTCGTGGCTGTACTGCATCAGGCCAACATGGACTTGATCTTGTCCAATATTTGCCTTATTAATAACAGATTTGATGAAGTCCTTCATGTGTAGGTAGTCTTCATCAGAAATACTCTCAGAGCTGTCAGCTAAGAGGATCAGGTCACCTGGTATATCCTCACAAGCTGAACATAAAATACAGAAATGTAACAGTTATGTTATTAAGATAAAAATGTTCATGTCAGTCTTAAAAGGATTGTCAGTGATCATCAGAATAAATGACAAATCATTATTTCTTTGAAGTTTAAAGGCATATTTTTTTGTCACTCCAGAGTAAAAGTTGAGGAAACCCAGATGGCTATTGTATTGTTATATACTACAAATGTACCTACACCTCAGACTATCTGTTTGGCCAAATTATCCAGATCTTTAGTGGCCCTATTGATAACACAAACCATACAGAAAACAGAGGTGACTTGTGGTTTTGCTGTGGCGGTTTTCTGTCAAACAACATGGCGAAAATAGCAGAGCTATAATGTAAACTATCAGCTGAACAGCACATGAAATTCATAACACACAATGTTATTGTGACCTACAGTAAAAATAACACTATGAACAAAACTTGATTTTTCCATAATACAAATGTGTGTAAACAATTAGCTTTATATTTTATTCAGTGAGTGGCATAATCCATGGATACAAAGTGTTGATTCATCGGTTTTAGTATTTTAAATGTTCTGGTATGTGACTTCCGCTACTGTTGAAAGTCCCGCAAATCAATTTTACATAAAATCTCTAAAATGTGGAATAACCACAATGCCACTGCTCTGTTCCAACCATGATTATTTAGTGGAAACCAAATGTAAATAGTGTAGTTGAGTGTTTCTTACCATCTGGAGTGCAGATATCTGTGATGATTTCTTTGTTAATGGTTCTCAAGGCATCAAAATTCTGGACATAGAAAACTTTCTTGTCATCGCCGGTTATTTCCTGAAGTTCAGACTGACTGGAGTTTTTAACTCCGATGGCATAAATGGTAACACCCTGTTCCCTCAGCTCATCTGCAGGACCCTTCACCCAGTCTTGGGATTTCCCATCAGTGATAACAATCAGATACTGTGGGACCTTCCCATCACGACTTTGGGTTGCCGTTTGAAAGTAGCGGCCCATGAATGACAAAGCTTTTCCAGTATTTGTCCCGCCTCCTTTGTGCTCAATTTGTTCTACAGCTTTCTCCAGTGCATTAGCATTTGAGTACGTTGTCAAATCAAACTCCAATGTTGGTGAATCTGCGTATTTTACAAGACCCATGCGCACATGTTGAGGCCCAATATGGAATGTATGAAGGAATTCAATGATGAACTTCTTCATGTCGTAGAAGTCAGAGTGTTCAATGCTTCCAGAGTCATCAATCAGGAAGAAGAAGTCTGATTCGTCTTTTTGTGTACATGCTAGAACAAAACATATTTAAGAGTTAAAACATCCAAAACATTTACAAATAAAGGAAGCAACAAGTGGTGCCAGGCACAACAAACCCCACCCCTCACACATATTATATCTATTTTGGCATCAATCCGGCTGATGTCAACATCGTGTGTGTGTGTGTGTGTGGGGGGGGGGGGGGTCAAGTAGAAAAAATGTTAAGGAAGAACACTTTAGCAGGAGATGCTTTCTGGTCAGTGTGAATCTGGATCAATGGATCATCATTGGATTGTTAAAGTAAGAGTTGTTGCAATACAGGTGGAAGTTTTTGTGAGTGGTAATCTTTTAGGTAAGAATTTAAAATTACATACAATAACTACAACTTGTCTATAAAACTCTTTTTATCTATTTTTATCCAATTTTAACAATCAGTTAAAAAAAAAAAAGATGCAGGTTCCAACCTTCTTTGATGTTTGTTTTTCTTGTGTTTTCTGTGACAACCTGTTTAAAGATGTTATTGCACAGGGTTCTCTGCAGTTCAATCTTCAGAGGTCTCAGTTCCGTAAAAGAGGTCACATTAAAAACATGGGTGCTGGGTGGGTGAGATGCCATCTTATTCAGTTCAGTAATGTCAGCGTTTTCTATTCCAACTGCATAAATGGTGACATTTTGCCTTCTGAGAGACTTTGCTGCTTCAGAGACATCATCCTGGGATTCACCATCTGTAATAATGATCGCCACCTGTTGGAAGTCTTTCCTGCTGCCTCTTTCTTCAACAAAAATGTTGTCCCTTGTAAAGTTTAGTGCAGCTCCTGTGTTTGTTCCCCCTCCCTGATAGGGTAGAGTCTGGATGAATTGTAGGGCTTCTGCCTTGTCTTTGAAGGTGTCGAAGTAGACATGTGGTGTGGCACTGTCACTGTACGTAACGATCCCAACTCGAACTCTGTTCTGACCCACATCCAGGCTGCTCACAATTGAATGCAAGAAAGTACGAATAAGCTGAAAGTTTGAGTCACCAATACTCCCCGACTCGTCCACAATGAAGACAATGTCTGCCACATTGGCACCTTTGCAATCTGCAATTAATAAAAAAAAAATACTCTCAGCCATGTCTGAAAACAACACATAGTTTTCATAGTTTGTTTGTCACAGAATTAAAAATGCTAATGTTTGTTTTTAATACATTCTTACCTTCAGTAACCTTCTCTTTTTTCTCAATCAAGATGGTGTTTTTCAGAGTGCTGACTCTGGGAGAGCTGAAAACATATCCAGGGCTCGCAAATCGTTGTAATGTTTCCTCTGGAGCTCCTGCATTCATCCCAATCAAAGTCACTCCTTTAGATTTTATCTTACGAGCTGCCCTTGTCACCGGATCATCTGACTCTTTTCCACTGACAACCACCAGGAGTTGCCTGGAGCCTTGATCTGCTCGGCCACCCCGGTCTGATCTGTAGAAGTCTTGAGCTGACTGCAGAGCTGAGCCTAGTCTTAGTGGTCGGCCATTGGTTGGAGGGGTCAGCCGGAAACGACGCACTTTGCTCACAATCTGTTGCCGATTTTGAAAAGTGTTGAGATCGAAATCAACCCTGGTGTCACTGTCAAACTGGGCTAGACCTATGCGGTAGGTGGACAATGAAGCGTTGACTTGATTGATCAGTTTGATAAGTTCAGACCTAAAGATGTTCAGCTGTTGTTGAGATATGCTGCTGTCCACCAAGAAGAAAGTATCTGCAAATCTGTCCTGCAAGGCTGAAAGGAGACACAAACAAATAATATGTTAATACAGTTTAGTAGAGATGTGGCCTATGAATCAATAGCAACAGATTGTTTTATGCAGTTTTTGACAAAATGATCACAAAATTTCACATTCAGACCAAAGTGGATGGATGTGTATATCAATCTTGGTTCTTCAACATTAAACTTCATGCAAGGACTTGAATGAAAATTTGCAATCAAGATCATTATTCAATGTAAAAAACTAACTTTTACTCTCCTGGTTCTCAGGAGATAATTGAGCTGGTTTGCCACATCAATGGATTAATCAGTGGAACATGTATGAACTGGTTTTTAAACTGACTGCAGTCCTTTACCCTACCTGTCTGCTGCCGCTCCACTGAGGTGCACATACTTCTCAGTAGCTTCTCAGTCCAACCCTTCAGACCCTGGTAGTTGTCAATAGTGAGGAGGAAGTCTTCTGGTGGCCAGTTGGCAATAGCCTGCAGCTGTGTCTTTTCTGCCTCTCCCACCCCAATGGCAAAGACTGTGACCCCATGCTGCCTCAGTTGACGAGCCGGAAGGACCACATCATCAACAGATTCCCCATCTGTGAGGACCACAGCTATCTGAGGAACCCGCTCATTGACCCGGCTTCCAGCATTTGCAGTGAAGTACTTTTCCCTGATGAAATCCATGGCCTTCCCGGTCTCAGTGCCTCCTGTTCTATAAGGTAGTTTCTCCACAGCAGCCAGCAGTGTCTTCTTGTTCATGTGTTCATTAAGTAAGAACTCCTGGTATGTGTTGTCACTATACTGAGCCAGACCAACACGGATTTTGTTCTGACCGATGTCCAGGACCTTGATGATATTGCGAAGGAAATGTCGGACCTCCTGGAAACTTTGAGGACCGATGCTGGTGGAGCCATCGACCAGGAAGACGATGTCAGCCACAGTGGCATTTTCACAGTCTGGACAAGAAATAACATTCAGCGTATTGTAAAATATCTGCTGTGGGAACATATTAAAGTCACACAAAAATTCTGGAGGTGAAAATGTTTCTAAGAACAAATTAAGTTGTTTCATGTCATTTAAGAGTCAAGGTTATTACAGTTACAAAATTCTAAAACAATACTGAGTGTGACAAAATATTTTATACATATGACGTAAAATGCTTCTTTAATCAACACATGTTTACAAAACTGGCAGGTTTTGTCACATATTTTGGTGGTTTTTATATCTGTATTTCAATCAAACTCAATTTCCGACCCTTTTGTATCTCAGTCCTGACACATAGAACAACTTACAATAAGATTCAAATTAAAACTAAAATTCAATCACTGTAAAATTGATGCAAGAAACAAAACAGAAACTACTCAAAGGTTAACAAACTAAACATATTTGCAAAAAATTTACAGCAAACTGTTGAAACTAAATAAATCTGACCGAAGCTTTGACAGAAGAAAAAGTTGAAGAATATGAGTTGCACTGGAAGTTCTTTTTTTTTTTTTTTAGGCCTGTGGTTATATAATTTGTTGTTCCTGCTCTTGTCCATTTGGCAGTTGAAAAGTTAACCCTTTTTTATCTTGATATATGCTGTTGTTTTCTCACCTCTCTGGGCAGAGACACTGACTGAACAAGCAGCGATGATGAAGAAAAAGAAGATGAGCAGATGGGTTGTGACCTCCATGATGGGACGACTTTAGCTCCTGCAGCAAATAAAACAGAGCATCACACTGGAGAAAGAGATCAATGATTTCACTACGTATAATGTAAATGTAATGTCATCAAAAGCAGACATGCTGCTTCATCTCATCTTTTATGACACCTTCCTCCTTTTGCATATTTATATCCCTGAAATAAAACTTTCGAGACATCATGGTTTTCCCCCAAAATGCCTCCAGATCCACCGCTGCTGGACATCCTTCATGTAAATGTGATAACTAGGGCAGATTTGGTTGGATTTCTTCTCCCTTGATAACCAACATAAGGGACCCCTAGTGGAAGAACCCATTTGACAATCAGTTTTTCAGACATAAATCGAACAATAATAGGCTGATTGAGATAAAACTTGGTCCATACTGATCGTCTTACAAATGTCCATTTTCTGCCTATCATCCAGAGTTCATATCTCACGTTCCCTCACTCACATAAAGTCTGTAAAAGAAAAGATTTTAATCTGGTGGTGGGCTTAATTCTGGGAATCGTGATAAATTGGTGAAGTTAGTCAGGATTCCGAGAATAAATACAAAGAACATTGAACTGTGTGTCAACTGAAAACAGCAGTAGGGAATTCCTGCGAATGTGGAGTTCCATAGAAGAAGATCGAATCTGAACCAAAAATCACAATGAAAAGAACTGATCCAAATTTAACTGGCTGTGGTTCAGAGGCACAGCGGAGGAGAGACTCAACCCTGAGACTCCCAAAGGCTGAGTCATTTATTAATGTCCAGCAAACACTGTTGGTTGTGCTGGTTTGGCTTTAGCACTGAGACTGTTAATTGAGGCTGTAAAAGAGTGGATGATAGTAAATCCCCCATGTAGTTGCTCTGTTACAACACTGTAAATTGTAAATATAAACAGAATCCAATGATGTGGTAATCTCAGTAAGGCATATCTTATGAACAATTGTCAC
>JAPSES010028567.1:0-12935 GCA_029822895.1 Maxillicosta whitleyi
TTGGTTAATAGTTGGTTTATATGTATATATATATATATATATATTATTAAAATACTGTTAAAAATGTGCAAACAGAACTAAATGTGTTGTGAAGGTTAAAGTGACCTTTGACCCCATGATAAGAAGCAGCAGAAATAATGAGAAACATCCGACACGTGTTAATGAAACCTGGAAGAAAACTAAAGTAAATTAAGGGGGGGGGGGGTCACATTAAATACTGTGGGTTATAGAAGCTGTTTCTACCATTAAACTGTCACGTTAGAACTTCAGTAAAACAACAAACCTAATGTTGAACACTTATTTGTCCTGTATGCTCTTATTGTGAAGGAACCAGAGTCTAAACTGAAGGTGCACAAGTGTTTTAGGTTCAAGTCCAGGGTTTACTGTAGAACCCAGGTTCTGTTCAGGTTCTACTGGGTCCACCACTTTGTCAACGTGGGAACGTTTTTGTTTTTCACATTAAAGGAAAGTTAAAGTAGTTTTCAGTTAAATCATATTTATATAGTGCGTCAAAAAATATTGTTTTTAATTTTGTTGGTTCATTTTCTTCTTTTTTGTTTGTTTTGATAGTTTTGTTTTTTGTTCATTTTATCGTTTTATTCTTTTTTGTTCATTTTCTGAATTATTTTGTTCTTTTTTTGTTGATCATTTTGGGATTTTTTGTTAATTTTATTAATTGTTTTATTCTTTTTTCTTCATTTTATTGATTGTTTTGTTCTTTTTTCATTTATTTAGTTTTGGTTATTTTGTTGGTTTTTCTATTAATTTAGTTTTTTGTTCATTTATTTTTTTCCTGTTCATTTTTTTTTTGTTCATTTAGTTTTTCCTGTTCATTTATTTTTTTCCTGTTCATTTAGGGTTTTTTGGTTCATTTATTTTTTTCTGTTTGTTTATGTTTTTGTTCATTTCTTTTTTCTTTTCTCTCATCCGTCCGTTGGCTGTTTTTCCTCTGTAGCCTGTGTTTCTGCTGCTCATCCTTTATCAAACTGGATTAAAAACTGTGATCATTACAACGTAGGAGGCTTTTATACTGAAGCTTCACCACGATTCAGCCTTTGATGCTTTTATTTTCCTGCCGACTTGATCTTTTTTTTTTTTCTTTTCCTGTGATTCTCTGCGTTGTCGTCGTTCGTTCAGATCAGTTTGACTCTGGGGGGGGGGGGGACAGATTCATACACTTTATTCCACAGACTTTTTTTTTTTTTTTAATCTTTTACTGTTTCATTTATCAACAACAAAAGCTTTTTTGGCGTCGCCGGCGTCACGTGGCGCCAGTTTGGACGCCGGAAGACAGTGAGAGGTTTCCATTTGTGCTCTCACAGCGGGGGGGCCCACGTTCGTTGGTTCCTCTGTTGAGTTTCCACAAAGAGGAAACAATAAATTGGCTCATTGTTTGTGGCACCGTTTATTTTCAGTAGAATTGGAGAACGTCCACCTGCTAATTAGGCTAATTTTCTAAGCCGTCGTTATGCAAATCTCCTGGAAATAAATTTACACGAGGTGCAAATTTTCAACCAAAGCCAAAAATGTTTAAGAATTTATAGAATTTATAGAAGAGTTGAACAAAGCTTTATTATTATTATTATTTTCAGTTTTAGAAGTAACCGCTCCAGTCTGATGAGTTTTAATGGTTCTGAAGTTTATTGGAATTTTCATGTTTGTTTTTTTTTTATCCGTTTTTTTCACGGAACGTCATCGTTTTCCTATATTTGATTTTTCCGATCGTGTAGAAGTTCATTAAAGCTCAGATTAAAGTTGAGGAATATTATAGTGAAATATTCTATTAAATCTATTTTATTATAGTGAAATATTCTATTAAATCTATTTATTATAATGAAATATTCGATTATATCTAATTTATTATAATGAAATATTCTATTAAATCGATTATAGTGAAATATTCTATTAAATCTATTTTCTTATAATGAAATATTCTATTAAATCTATTATAACGAAATATTCTATTATATCTAATTTATTATAGTGAAATATTCTATTAAATCTATATTATAGTGAAATATTCTATTATATCTAATTTATTTTAGTCAAATATTCTATTAAATCTAACACGACTGTGGCA
Organism: Maxillicosta whitleyi; assembly: GCA_029822895.1. Lineage (NCBI taxonomy): Eukaryota > Metazoa > Chordata > Actinopteri > Perciformes > Neosebastidae > Maxillicosta > Maxillicosta whitleyi. Next base: position 2,081 of record JAPSES010028567.1, read on the forward strand.
AAAAGCCTTAAATAAATGTCGTTAAAATCCACTTAAGAGTTTTAAGGGTTTTTATTTTGTAAAGTTTTAATAAACAGCAACAATAAGAACTGTTTCATGAAGAAAAAAAACTACATTTTATTAATGATAAGAATCGTTCACTCACTGATCCATTAATGAACTCATTAGTTAATTAACTCGTTAGTTAATAATGCATTAATTAAATGTTAATTAATCGTCTCTTCGCTGAACCATTGATCCTAAAATGAACAGAATCAAAAACTGAACTTTGTCGTTTTCTTTTCCTTCAGGTTCGACTGTGGTGAAGGCGGAGCCGACAGGTGAAGACGCGACTGTCCCCGCCCCCTTCTCCGCCTCTGTCCCCACCCCTGCTCTGTCGGCCGCAGTGGATGTAGCGCCTCCGATGGTCAAAGAACATAAAGCAGGTAAAAAGGGCAACCGGCCAGGAGACGAATCCGACAGCGACTTCGAGTCTGACCCTCCTTCGCCAAAAAGCAGCGAAGACGAGGAGGCGGAGTACGACGAAGGCCTGAACAGCGAACACGGCGACGACACAGAGCCCGAGAACATCGGGCAGAGGCCTCTGCTCATGGACTCAGAGGATGACGGCGAGGACGACGACGATAAGCACAGCTCCGACTCGGACTACGACCCGCGTCGGAACAAAACCCGCTCAAAGAAACCACCAGGAGGGAAGGCGGGCTCTGCCGCCACCGCTGCCGCAACGAGCCCGCAACACGAGGAACCTAGGACCACTCTGATCACGCCTCCTCGGTCACCGTCTGCGATGGCGGCGCCGGACGTGGAACACGTGGATGTTTTTGGTGCCGTTCCCTTTGTGGGCGGAGTTGGGCCATCGGAGAGCACAGACATTTTCGCCAAAGCGCCGTTCAGGCAGGTGAGCTACGAGCAGCCGGCGCCAGACGAGTTCGACGTCTTCACCAAAGCGCCGTTCAGCCGGAACCTCTCCAAGTCTGGAAAGAGCGACGGCTCCATGGGCCAGACTCCGCCCATTTCCCCTGATGGCATCGATATTTTCGGCTTCTCCCCGTTCCAGCCGGGCCACGCCCCCCCACCACCAACAACCTCCCGCAGCGCCGAGGACATCTTCCGACCGTCGTACGAGGAGTCCCCGAGTCCGCAGCAGCAGAGGCTGAAGCAGCGCAGCCTCCAAAAGCTGTCGTCACGGCAACGCAAAACCAAGCAGGACGCCACTGCGGGCGGCGGTAGCAATGGTAAGCGCCACCATGGGACGCCGACCGGGGGCCGCAAGTCCAACAAACCCACGTTCCGGACACCAGAGCGAGTCCGACGGCACAAGAAGGTCGGACGCAGAGACTCGCAAAGTAGCAACGAGTTCCTGAGCACGTCGGACTCCAAGGAGAACATCAGCGTGGACATCACCATGGGCGACGGCAAGGACAAGGCGACGCCCGGCGAGGACGCGCTGTTGGACCCGTTCGGAGCCAAACCCTTCCACCCTCAGGACGGCGGCCGCCACGGCCAGTACCAAGGCCTCGACACCAAGAGTGACATAGGCACCGCCAACGCCAAGTCCTGGGCCGGCCCCCTCCACGGCGCCCTGGGGGAGAGCCGGATCATGGACGACTTCGGGGCGGTGCCGTTCACAGAAATGGTCGTCCACGGCGGACCTCAGCAGCCGCAGCCCGCGGCGCCACAGACGGTGGAGCTCGACCCCTTCGGCGCCGCGCCGTTCCCCTCCAAACAGTGACTCGCACCCAAACGCCAGGAAAAGAGGGCGTCGCTGTATGTTTGTGGAAACCATGGAAACGGTTAATGTCGAACCAAAAAATGTCACATCGTATGAAAATAAAACAACGCGATGAGACGAGATGAGATTCACGAATATTGATAAAAACGATTGGATCAGAACACGGACATGATCATGGTCTGGTTTATTATTATTAATAATAATAATAATAATAATAATAATATTTTTATTATTATTATTATGATCGTGTTGCCACATTCAGGTCAGTTTAGGTCAAACACTTGAATCTATAAATGAGTTTTTTCTTTTTCTGGCTTTAGTTTAATACATGTGACTGTTTTAACGTCAGCTCGTTGTTTCTTTACGTAAAAGTGACAGATTTGTGTTTATGGTTCAAACTGTTTCAATGTTATAATGAGTTCGATCAGAGGAAGAAAAGGGAAAAACATCCAAACACCTTTAGTCTTTTTTTATTATTAAACCAGATCATGTCCATAAAAAGTGTCATAAATGTTAAATGGATTTAAAGTCTGGACACGTTGGATTCAGGGTCTGAGATAAAAACAATAATGAATAATGAAATAATGTAGTTTTATATTATGGGATGGATATCATTACATTGTAATAAAAACGACCCTTTTAAACTTTATGGACATAAATATTGGGACACGTGTGCAGCTGTTCATGACGATGTCGGATAACAAAACATCAGCAACGTTTAAAGTAAATATGTTTAAGTTTACGAAGAAATGTTTGAGTAGTTTATAGAAAATTTTAAAAAAAACTCAGTGTTTAGAGAAATTCAATAAAAACCATCTGAGGCGTTTTGGAAACAAAGATAATAATTTAATCCAAACTAACCAATAGAATGAGATCTATCCCATACTATAAACTACATTCTAACATTATTATTGTTGTTTTTTTCTCTGTTACAAAACACACAAACTTTCGTCCGCATCAAACGTCTCCATTGTTTCCATAACCGTGTGGCGCTGACCTTTGACCCCTGGTTGTTTTCCTGCGTCTTCCCGCTCTGCCCGTCGGCTGTTTTTGGGAGCGTTTCCTCCTGCTTCTTCTTCGTTGGTCGGACCATGACCTGAGCGCCGTTTCCACATATCTTGGCCCGTTTTCATGCTGCATCTTAACGCTCGGAAACATCGAACCCGCTCCAGGATTTGGACCCGGGATCACTTCGCCCCGGCCTTTGCCTTGTGACCGACCAGTTTGTGTTTTTTTTTTTTTTTTAGCACCACAAAGCCTTACCTGAGCTCGGCTCGGCCTTGATGCACCGTACCTCGGAATAAAAGCGCCGCCCACACGGACAAAAAACGCCCGCCCTTTTTTGCGTCGGCGGGATCGTTTGGGCGTCGCCCTTTAACCACTCGGTTTGACTCGTACCCGATCTTTCTCTATGCAGACGATGTGTTTGTTTTATTCCACTAGAAGGGATTGGACTTAAAGAGTTGAAACAGGTTTAAGTTTAGGCTCTTTTCTTTTGTTTTTCTTCTTCTTTTTCTAAACCTGTTCTGTTTAAGTTTTTTATTTCCACTTTGTTAGAACTGAAACACAAAGCCACGTTAGATGACTTTATTAGTCCGAGGTTTATGTTTTTGTGTTTGAGGAACTTCAACCACTACAACGACTCGACAAGCTCCATCCTTATTTCAACAACGTCAGACCCACTCATCCAGAACCAGAACATTCGGGATTTTCTAGAAAAAAAAAACAAAAAAATAAAACGCCTGAATCCTAAAACTTTACTCCTTTTAAACTGCACTGAAACATGAAACTGAAACTTACTGAAAACCCCGCCCACATCCTTTAAAGCTGTGTAATAAACTCCACCCACATACATTAATAGCTGCATAATAAACCCCGCCCACATCATTTACACCTGCATACTAAACCCCACCTACATCCATTAAAGCTGTGTAATAAGCTCCACCCACATACATTAATAGCTGTGTAATAAACCCATCCCACATTCACTAACATAATAATAAACCCCACCCACATACATTAACAGCTGCATTAACAAACCCACCCACATCCACTACCAGTGTCATGATAAGCCCCGCCCACATCTATTAAATAAATGTTAACACACACAGTTAAGTTGATTCCAGTATAAATATACAAACACGCTTATAACGGCTAGCTGTGCTAATTAGCAGCTAGCATCCATACCATAGAGTCTACTGCGCATAAATGCTAACATTAGCTAATTTAAGTTACCGTGGTTATTGTCGTAAACTTCACGAATCCTCTGAGCTCTGAATGTCCAACATAAACAACCAAGCTAATGCTAATGCTAGCTGTCATTCACTGCGGCCACGCCCTTAATTATACAGAACTTAAAGCCTTAATATGATGTAAACAGATGAGTTTTGTATAAATTTGGTCGAAATGTAAACTGAAAAACTGGACATTTTGATCGGACTGTAGATCGGACCCCCCCCCAGTGGACATTCAAGGAACTGCAGGTTATAATACATAAAACTGACAACACGCTTTAGCTCCTGACGCTTGTTATTAGCACAAATTTAAGTAGAACACGACACTTGGAAATTAACTACATCATTTATCGCATAATATTGAACAAAATGTGGATTCATGAAAGTATATAAATATATGATGTTATTTTTATGACTTTTTTTTTCCAGAAAATCCCGGTTCTATTCGAGCTGGTGTCGAACAAATTCGGATTCATGGGAAACATTTTCTCTGGCGTAAAAAAAAAAAGGGAAAACTGAGAAACCTGCGACTGAAATCAGGTTTTTCTCAGTCTTCGCCGAACTCTTCCGTGAACTCGTCGTCCGCGTGCGTTCGCTCCATCGACGGCCTTAACCACCGCGTTTACCTGAAAAAACAAAACCACTGGCACATTAACCTGTAGTGGAAATATTTCATCCGACTTCCTGTTTGTTTTCACTGGGGTCGATGTGATGTTGTATTTATCGCTCTTCTGCTGTTTGATGCAATAAAAGGTTCATCTCAGAGCAGCATGAGGTGGATGAAGGAAAGAACCACGGACTGGACTCTTTACCTTTGACACGGTTCAATGTTTAACACTGACTGAGTTTCTTTTTTCCAGGTGTCAAACGTTAACGTAGAAGATGCAGAATGAGTCATAGGCCCCGCCCACACAAAGGAGTTTATTCCCCGCCCCCGAAGACAATCGGTATTGTTTTTGTTTGTTAACACTTTAGCAGCAAAACTATTGGTTGAATTCAGACTAAATTTGGTTTATAGATAATCAGTGACTCAGAATAGATGTTACATTTTAGGAAAAATAGGTCAAAGTTCAATTTTCTTTAGGAATTTTTAATATAATTTTTTTCCCCCATCCACTTATAATGGGTGAAGTTTCAAAACTATTGGATGAATTCAGACCAAATTTAGTTTATAGATCATCACTGACTCAGAATAAATGTGATTACATTTTGGAAAATATAGGTCAAATTTAAACATTTTTATAAATTTTTCCAAATATTAATTTTATTTGTTTTTGTTTAACAGCTTAGAAGTAAAACTATTGGTTGAATTCAAACTAAATTTGATTTATAGATAATCAGTGATTAAATTTTTGGAAAAAGTTATAATTTTTAATGACTTTTTCTAATTATTATGAGCAACATTCCAAACGTCTATAAAAAAAAAAAATCACTTTTATTTCGTTTTATTTGCCACATATTTGGAGGCAGTCGACGCACTGACATCAGCTACGGTATGTGTGAGGGGGCGGGGCTTGTTGTCCCTGGAAACACCTGTTCAGACTTTGTTAAAGTCACTTCACTGACCCTTTAAAACCTGCTTTAATGTTTTTATCTGTTTTAAGGTGGATGTGATTTCAGGTTCAGGACACGATGGATTCAGGTCAGTTTGTTTTTTCTAAAACGATAATGACTGTGAGAATATAGATTTATATTATGGGATATATATGATTGTGTTGGCTAGTTTGGTTTATAAATAACGTGGACAGAAGTTTTGGGACACATGTCGACAACTGGAAAATGTTTAACGTTGGATTTTTCTTCCTCTGTGAAACTAAAGGAAGTAGATGGTTTTATAGTATTTTTTTTGTTAATTTCTTGAAAATGTAAAAAAAAAACACAAATATTTTTGACCCTTACAGAACATTTAACTCTGTCTGTGTTTTCATCGTTATGTTGTAGATCATTTGATTTACTTTCTTTAGTCCAAAAACAAACAAAAAGGAAGGATTAATTGTAAAATTTCCAAACTGGATTCACTGGTTTCCCATAGCAACGTTTACGGCACCATCCAATGTATGATGAACCTTTTAGACGCAGAAACAGTTTAATCTGAAAAAAAAAAAATCCTCAATTTTGTGATTTTTTTTTGGTAGTTTTTTTCCCTGAAAATTACCAATATTCCAATTTTTATATGTCATGAATGAATGAATATAGAATAAAATGTTTATTTTTTTTAAGTTGTAGTTCAGTTTTGAGTCGAAACAACATTTTCAGTGATAAACAAAGAAAAATAAGTGAACATACAAACAAAGATGATCATTTGAGCATCTGAAAGTTTAAACATGTTAATTTTATCGTCTGTGACTGTAATTATATTTTGCTTTTGTTCAGACGTAGTTTTTTAACGGAGCCGTAGAAGCGACATGGTGAATAAAAAAATGACAAGGCGTGAGAACAACTTATAAGGCGTGTGCGTTAGATATTAATGCGTGCGCACGAGTTATGAAAAAGTGAGGGAACATTTTAAAACGTGTTCCCTCGGTTTATATCCAAGGCGTGTGAGCACGTTAGAACATGTTCCCTCACTTTCCATGGTGTGGGACTAGTATTTTCCGGAGTTACCATGGTAACCTACAGCCGGTGTGTGTGTGGGAAAATTATAATAATGCGAGCGGACGACATAGGATATTGTTCCCACGCCTTGGATATAAACTGAGGGAACGCGTTTTAAAACGTTCCCTCACTTTTTCAACCTCGAGCGCACGCATTAATGAAAGCGAGAGAATGGTTTGTAACCTGTGCCCTCACTTATAACTACCCGAGCGCACGCCTTAACGCAAAGCATGCGCTAGGGTTATAACTCTTGCGTTCTAACACACACGCCTTATAAGTCGTTCCCACGCCTTGTTATTTTTTTATTCTCCATGTCGCCTCTACAGCTCCGTAGTTTTTAGATGTTTCCTGCATCTGAACGGAAAAAGAAAATTAAACCAAACAAACCAACGCATAATATAAAACTATATTATGTTATTATTATTTTATATCTCAGACCTGTTACGTGTCCACATTCATATTAACTTTAACAGGTTAAAGGTCAAACAGGCACCAACACTCGTCTTCAGTTCAAGGTTAATTTAACTTTTATTTAAGAGTCAAGTTTAACAGTTTGATCTTTCAGGTAAGAAAAGTCAACATGGAAAATGGAATCTGTACAAAAACAAACAGAACCCTGGGTTCGGTCCAGAGCAGGTTCCTACTGAATAAATACAACTAACGCCAGAGAACATTTGATCTAAAAAAAAAACCCCAAAAACACATTAAATAAACACACGTTCCAAACCGACAGCAGCGTCCGCTTCGCCGTCAAATACTGAGTTCCGACAAAAAGTACAAAAACCAGACGAAGCGAATTTACAGGATTTTTTTTACGTCTGAAAAACACTGTTCGACTTTAGCTACTGAACAGGGTTCGGATCATTCATCGGTAAAAACGGTAAAGTCGAAACCTGCTCGACTGAACCCACGTCGATCCAGATTCTAGAGTTTAACCAGTGAAACCACGTCCTGATTCCAAACTGTACGTTAATAATAATAATAATGTCAAGTCCAAAGTTTACTGTTTTAGAGCGAAAAAGTAAATTTTTCTATGAACGTGTTCACATCGACCAACTATCCTTTAAAATAATGTGAAAAAAAACAGACACTTATTAGGAAAAATAAGTGTAGTTTTAACAATATTCTGTCTCAGTTTATCATTTTATACAAATACATTTAATAAGACAGAATATTAGTAAAACTATTTGTTCAGGTTTGTTTTAGTGTAAATACAGTAAAGTGACATAAAAACAATAACATGTACTTGTCATTATTTATAGATTATTATGACGGTATTTTCCAGACTCCTCCCACTTTAACATGATTCATAACTTCAGTGTCACGCCTGGGTTTTTATGTCCATTTAACTAAACTCGCGTCGCTAACTCAATTTGTAACATTTTCCCTAAAATATTTTGACATAATATATAATTAGTGTTTACAAACAAACCTAGTTGAGACGAATTAAAGCAGATCTTTAAGTGATAAAAAATATAAGCAGGATGTTGTAAACGAGAACGCACGTAAACCAAAGAATTGAAAATGCTGATAGTTTACATTAGCTTAGCATTGTTTTTAGACTGAAAACAGCCGCAGTAGAACCAGTAATCGCCTGTTTTTTCGTCATCAACAACTGAACTTAACATCTGTCAGTTTAATTTGAACCGCAAATCAACAAACGGCAACTTAGTAAAAATAAGAACATCCCATAATAACATTTTAAACCTTCAAAAATCCTCTGAATCAATATATTTAGAAAATAAAAGAGTCGCTTCTTTTATCACTTCACTAATTTAATTCCATGTTTCGGGCGAGTTCGATCCTAGTGATGGTGTTAATTTTTAGGAAAGTTAATTGAATTGTGTTTTGACAACTTATTAATTCAAGCTAACATTACGAAAAACTATTTACCGTTAACGTTACCGTAAACGACATGGAAGACGTAAAGGGTTCGTATGAAGATTTAACGTCAAACTCGAACATCTTGCTACAGATTTTGGCTAAAAAAAAACAAACTACATTCAACGTCATTGTGAACGTACAGTGTGGAATCAGAACCTTAAAGAAACAACACTCACGTCTACGGTTTTGATCTGGAAGCAAAGTTAGATTTAGAAACAAACAAACAAGAAAGTCAGTACTTTCACAAACGTCTCCCAAAGAAGCATCCAGTGGTAACATTCTTCCATCGCTATAGAAACGATAAAACATTCGCAGGATTAGAACACGATCTTTGGTTTGATTACGAATTTTTTTTTTGTCGGGTGTTTTTTTTTTCTTCTGAAAATGTGCAAAGTTCTGGATCATTTTCCCTTTTCAAGGACGTTTCATCGATAAGTCAAGGCTGATTGGTTTTTAATCTTTGCACGTGTTTTAATAATCAAAATAGATTTAAAAGGCCGTCCGACAGGAATAAAATTGGCCCAAATATGTAAAAAATAAGTGCTTTCGTACGTTGGACTCCAGGCACTTACAGAAAAACGTTTGGGTCAAAGGTCGATGCTACTCGACTGATCCTGGTCTCAGTCTTCAAGGGTTTTTAAGTGACTTTAAATGTGTTTTTAGTGGGATCGCTCTGAGGCTCCGCCCCCTTCCGTGAAATGCCACGCGGCGCCGTCACCTCACAGTCCGGGTTCACAGCGAGGAGTCGTCAGATGTCGAGTCCTGGTGCCGCCAAGACCCTGAAAAACCACAGAAGAAGAAAATGATTGGAATAAAGTTTGATCAATAAAATCTCAGTGGTTTATTTCGTGTCCAACAGTCACATGATCAGGTTTTTGTGTTTTCATGTCGTCGCATTTTTTTTTTTTTTTTTTTTTACAAAATCTTCACATTCAGTTTCCATCTTTAACACTTTATTTTATGCGTGTTTTTGCCTTTGACCCACATTAAAATTCTGAAAAGTGGAAAACTGGTGTTTGTTCAGGAGAGAAAAAAAAGTGCATCATCATCATCTGTGACATTTATCTTAACCCTGACCACAAAAATACTATAAAATAATTTTTTTTTTACATCAAAAGAATTTACATGAAAATATTTACATTTACAAACTAACCTTTCATTTAAAAACTGATTAAGCTGAAGAACGTAAAAGAAAAACAAGTTTTCTTCCTGGTCTAGTTCTTTTTTTTTTTTTTTGCCTGTTCTAGTTCAGAAAGTTCAGGTTTATGATAATTAAGGTAATTAACTTTTTTTTTTTAACCTCGGTCATCTGAAAAAACAAAAACAAAAAAAAAAAACAGTAAAATTACTTACCCTGTGTCCAAAGTAGTAAATGAGAATTTGACACTAAAATAGTTGCTAATTTTTCTGTTTAGAATCACAGGGAACTACCTGTGCCAGACTTTGTTTACATCATACAAAATGAAAAACATAAATTCAGTTAAAATAATGTCTTTATTTGGAATCATAGTAATAGATCAAAGAAAGGGATTCAGTGCATGAATCTTTGTCATAAAAGGCTGAAAATAAAATAATCCTGTTATTCTTTGTCATCTAAGCCCCAACTCTTCACCCCAGACTTTTTGCAAAAATGTTTTTTAAAATTTTCTTTTGCCCTCTTGCTCCAATTTTTTTCCAAAAAATAATAATAATAAAAAAAAAAAATCAAAGAAGCAACAAATTAAATTGTTGTGGCCTAATATTTAAAAATAAATAAAATAAACAAAATTTATAAGCTTTTTATAAAAAATAAAAAAAAAAGCTCTATGTTTGGATTATTAGTTTGTTCTTCAGACGTTCAATGGCAGGTTGTGTCCCATAATGAGGAGGATAAGGGTGTGTGTGTGTGTGTGGGGGGGGGGGTTCTGTGTGTGATGGAAGTATAGTGTTGTTTTGTTGTTTATAAACTGAATTTCAAAATCAATAAATGCAGTTGAAAAAAAAAAAATGGAGTCATGAGCCAAAAAACTATTCGTTCTTTTCTGATCTTATGAATCTGCTCTGAATGTAGAAGCTCAACTCCTCTGGTTTGTTTTTGTGGGGGGGGGGGTCATTTGGCTACTGGCTGTGAAGGTGCCGCTCACCTGGTGGGCGTGTCCTGTCCCGGTCCGTGTTAGGGGGCTTCGGGGCAGGGCTGGTTGTGTCTGTACGCCATGATGAAGCCCGACGTCTGGTGCCACCAGTAGAACATCAGAACCAGGAGAACGTGCCAGACCTGGTGACTGGAACCCACGTAGTTCAGCTGACCTGGAACCCACACCAAACGGAACCGTGTTTGTGTCACATGTTCACCACGGTACTGTTTATGTGTCACATGTTCACTGCGGTACTGTTTATGTGTCACATGTTCACTGCGGTACTGTTTATGTGT
>JAPSES010028596.1:0-12934 GCA_029822895.1 Maxillicosta whitleyi
TGCTGTCCCTCTGATCTACTCATTCCTGATCCTATCCATCCTGGTCACTCCCACAGAGAACCTCAGCATCTTCATCTCTGCTACCTTCACCCTGTACAAGTAAATGGGGGGAAATTTTTTTTTGAAAAATTCATAATAAAATTTAACTTTGACCTACTTTTTTCCAAAATGTAATGAAATCTACTCTGGGTCACTGTCAATGTATGAACCAAATTTGGCATGAATTCAACCAATTTAATAGTTTTGTTGCTAGAGTGTTAACAAACAAACAAACAATACCAACCAAAAACAACAAAAAGGAAACAATCCCCCCCAAAAAAGCAGGTCATTTTATAGGATGTATAGTTTTTTCATTCATAAGCAACCAAACTACAAATTTAATCCCCTTTTCTTACAAATGAAATGCCACCCATGTTACATTTTACTCGGTGCGTTAATTTAATTTTCCATTAAAATATTTACTCCCTCTTTTGCCTCCTCATTGGGCAGGAGATGTTTGCGTTGGATGATGGTTACACAAACAAATCAGTGAAAGGGGTTTGCATCCCGACTCCCAAACATGTTCAAATTTAGGCAGTAAAAGGTTTGGTTACGGTTAAGAAAACACTGTGGTTAATCACATCTTTGTCCTCTTTTTCTTGTGTTGAATCAGCTTCTGGTGCGTTTGTCTTACCATAACCACATGTTGTCAGTGCCTAAACCTCACCGTAAAAACTTTAATGTAACTGTCATCATAATCATGTTCTTATTGTAAATCCAGTTGGCCGATTCTTTCTTTTTTTTTTTTGTCTGTCTGTCTGGAAACCATTTAGATTCAGGAGCATTTTTGGCGCTTAGAAATCACATTAACAACACATAACTTTTATAGTGAATCAAAACATAATGTAGGCAACATGTTTACAACAGAAGGTTTGTGGTGAGAATGAGCTGCCTTCTGAAGGACGTGTAATCCTGCACACACATTTACTCTTTACTTTGACATGTTGTGCAACAGTTTTTAGGCCTATGCGCCTATGCCCCAATCTGTCATTTTATTTTTGTGCATTTCTGGGATGTAGAGAAATGATAGGAGAACATGTGAAAGAGAGTTTAGTGAGTTCTTGAAAAAAAAAAAAAAATTGTATTGGATACATTTTAAAGGGCAAAATTACTGTATACATGTGTGGATAATAAAAGCTCCAAATTAATGTTAAATAAAGTTATGGGCATGCAACCTTTTTAAGTGTTCAAAATGTTGCACCGCACGCTACAAATCGAGATTCCATCCAGGTTCACTCTGCAGGAGCTTGCATTGCAGCAGGCATCTGAACCCCAGAATGAACCCGGTGTCCTTCTGTTTTGTCCTTCAGCGGCAGCGTTGTCGCAGCCGCTCTTTAATGATGAACGGGAGGGGGAGCAGTATAAAAAAGACGGACATAAACTTTGTAGATTCTCTAAAGGGGCTGCAAGAATCTGGCCTTGAATGGAGGAAAAACACTGACTTGCTGCCAGAATCATCACTCAAGCCTCGCGAGTGAACATTTCACCTGACAGTATATGTCATGATTCATTCCACTGGTGGATGTGTAAAGTTTTATAACGCCGCAAGGACACCGGCGATCCACTGAGGTACCTTTGAGCCTCTGACTTGGGGACTGTGTCAGATGACTTTCCCGTGTGCTGGAGGGGCCTGTTTTGGTGAAAAGAGAGGGGGGTCATGCTAACTGAAAGTGCACCGAGCAAAAACAGGTCTTGTTGATACAGTCATCTGAGCCAACTGGATAACACATTAAGCACCGGCTACGCTAGCTGGGGCTGCACTGGGGATCAGCCGTGCACGTGGCCCACAGAATCCACAGTGGAATAACAACAGAAGCTAACACTAATAGATATTACATTGCCTGGGTGGAAGTGATTTACCTGAGCAGGGCACTAACTTCTTCATTATCCAGTCATCTTAGGTTAGAATTATTAGCACCGTGCAGCAGGTCAGTGCATGAGGATGGTGTTGAGTTGCAGAGCTGTGGTTATGACATAATGTAGCAGTGAAAAGGTGTTTGAATGTTGGTTCACCTGTGTTTTTCTTCAACACAAGAGGGCTATTCTCTATTAGTGTCTGGCCAGACATATTGGGGTCAAAGGTTAGGTTTCAGTCACTTCCTGGATCAGAGTCCTGTTGATTTGTCCTTCACTGGTCTCACCGTGTCTTTATCAGTGTGTGTTTGACTGTCCTGCTCATCCTTCTTATTCACAATCACACTAAAGGGCGACTTGGTGGTCACACCTTCAGGTATTCACATATGTGCACCGAATTTGTTGTATTTTCTCAGCTTTCGAAACATCTGTATTATTATAAATTCCTCCTCTGTCTCAGAATAAACACATGCATGTATCATTTTCACTGTTAATGAATGTTAAAGTCTGTGTGATGTGAAAAAATCATGGGAAGGGATTTTTCTAAAACCCAAAAAAGTAGATAACAAATAGGTAGAAAACTCCAAGGCACTCTACATAAGCATGAAAATGCCTTATGCCTCATGTATAGACCTTAAACTTTACTATCATAGTGAGAAAGTGGGAAAACACAAGTATGAAATTGGTTTGTTTCTTCTAAATGCATGACCTTAAGGTTCTATACGTGCTTAAAGACAGTGCTTTGGAGTTTACTTCCTGTTCATCTTCTATGTGATTTGAGTTCAGTTTGTTTCTAAGCTTCATATTAGGAAATAGTTCCTGAAAGCATATGAAGACTGAACTATGTCCAACTAAACTACACTCTTTTTCATCAGTTTAATGTTTGGGATTCTTTTAGAAGGTCAGATATAATGGGATAGAGAAGACATACCTTTCATATGTAGGCATCCTCCATGTTCGGAGACATGTATAGACCTTTTTTTTAAAACCTATAAATAGCTTTTTAAAAAACATTTTCAGCATCAATCAATAACACTGGTCTAGAAATAAAATGCCTCCAGAATTAAAGTGGTGAAACTTTACCAATTAGGAGTCACTGATAAGAAAAATTAAGTCAGAAATGCTGGTTAGCAGTTTCCAAGATACAGTCTTGTGTTAAAATGTTCATGAGAGAATGGGATTTACCCAAAAGGAATGTTTGCCTCAGATCTACCAGATCTATTTCAAAACATTGCCTGCACATTATAATACATTCATTTCACAGGTACTTTCTAGTAGAAGATTTATGATCTATTGTATAAATGCACATAAACCAATACATATGTATAATAACACTTAAAATCAGCTAACCGGCAATTGTGCCATTTCTTTTCCAATTCCTCTTAATAAACTTTGCAAGATTTGGCACATTTAATCTCTGAAGCAGATTTCCAAAAAATATGATGTGATATTTTTATCTTGCATTGTGTGGGCTTTTATATTATATATTTATTTTATAACAAGGAACTAAAGCATTTCTACAAAACAACCAAACTCCAATGACGAAAAAAAATAAATATTTTTTTACTTTTTCCTGCTCAGTGGAGCAGTGCAATATTTCAGAGAAGGCTGTTTATTGTTTCATAACTTTGAGAATCATTTCATGTATTTTATATACTAGTCGAATGCTAATGCCAATAATAAACATTCAACACTGACTGTAATTTGTGCTGCTGCCTGCAAATTCTTAAACTCAGTGAGGCTTTCCTGGTTAAATAGAGGTTAAATAAAATAGGAAAAAATGTAATTAAACAACAGAATAACAACATAACATAATTTATGACTTATCAACATAGACATTAAAGATCAGATAAGTTAAGTTAAGCTAATGGAATTGAAATCAAATACCTATTTTAATGCAGTGTTAATCTTCTATGTATCTGCACATTCACATATTATGGTTATTATTGGTAACATATACAGTATCTAAAAGGAGAATGGATCCATCTGTACTAGATAATATGACTGGTTTACAGACAAAAAATAACCCAAAACCCCTGGAAGTTACAATTACTAAAGCAGCACAACATCTGCACATTTTTAGGTACTATAGGTACACATGGACTCACATTTTCAAGTCCCATTTTTCCACATGGAAAAACAGCCCAGACATCACCCACATAATCTCTAAAGGTCCCGTGTTTGGATGAACTTCAGCTGTGCTTCTTGAAAACCTTCTATCTACAGAATCTGTTTTGGCTGCCTCTGCCCTCGGCCCCTTGAGCCTGTGTTGTGGGTACTCTCACTCCAGCTGTGTTGTGCGTTGGGAAGTCAAGGATGAAACAAAGGTACCCACTTAGCACGCATACCTCTGCTTCAACACATACTACCTGAGGGGGGAACCAGTTTGTCTGGAGGAGTTTTGCTTTGTCCTTATCCCCCCTCCCCATCTGCACTCACTCAGGGTGTCAAGTCTATCAGCACTATCATTGTCTTCATCTGTTTGCCTGCTACAGTGGCACTTTGCAATTTTTCTGTTTTTTTGTGAGGACATTGAACCCATTTATGTTATCTTCAACATGAATAAATTTATTGAAAATGTATGTAAAAGTCAAAATTTAACACTATAACACCAAACGTATCATATTTGATACATGAGTTTTCAAGCCATCTACATGATCACTGTGATATTTTTTCTTGAACAACCAGATGTATACAATTAGATACATGCAATACACATATAATCCACCAGAGGGGAGGAATTTGTTCACCAGAGGCCTTCCCAACAACACTGCAAGATTGTAAATAATGAGGAAGGAGGCAGAATTTTGACAATTTTGGAAAGGAATTACCAATTAGTTAGACATGTTTGCGTCATATTATGTTTTTGTTTGTTCAAAAATAATAGGCTAATATTTGAGCAGTGAGACCTGATGTATCAAATATGATACAAAATTGAAACTCATACATGGGAAATGAATACAATAAAGGTTCCAGTTTCAAACAACTGGAATTTTCTGTCAATAATTTAATGGGCTTTACAGGGTTAAGCTCTTATTGTATTAAATGGTAACATGACTGAACTTATATAGCACATTTTGCACACCTTCATGGTGCCAGAAACGCTTTACAAAGCCTTACATTCACCCATTCACACACACACTCACACACCACTAGACTGCACTGTCCAATATTTAGCTATTAGAAAATTGGTGCGTTTATGTGCATCATATTGTCAAGCAAAAATTACATTTAACATGCAGCTACCTTGTCTATTTAATGAGATTTAACCTCCTAAACATGTAGAATGGAATATTTGCTTATGTGCTTAAATGAACCTTATTATATTAATATCTATGTAGAGGTTTCAGGTTGGATTTTATGTAAAAATCTGAAGCTTCAGCAAAGTACACCGGACACCATTAGTTTGGAAATGCAGTCAGCTAATATAAGCACATGGCACAAGTCTATTTTATTGAGCCTTTAAAGGGTGGTTTTTCCAATGGAGATTTGTTTTGTAAGACATTTAAATCAACAGTGTGAATAAAAACACGGAAGTTGGAGAGTTGTAATTATTCCACTTCATCTAATAAATAAATGCAGTGGAATTAAATTTTTAAAAAGTGTAGATTCTCTTGTCTCTTATTAAATCATAGAATTTCTATTTTATGTTAGATGAATGAACACACTGAAGGAACGCTTTGTCCCATTTAAAGGTCAAGTGTGTGAGATAAAAAGGAATTCAGGGAATGTAATTACATATAGGAATCTAATATACGTCATTATATTACTGTGCTACATACAGTAATGTTTTTATTACCTAGAATGAGCCATAAGAGTATGTACAGAGGAAGCAGGTCCTCCTTCATGGAATCCACCATGTTTCTATCGTAGCTCAAATAGACTCAGTATCCATCATTAAAGGGATCATATTTAGCTAAACTTTTATTAGTCTTTGGTTCATTTATTTGTGTATTTTAATTGTGAATTTGAACCCTCCAGGTGCTGCAAAACTATCTTTTTATTAATTTTAGCAAAAGTCAAGTGGATTTCTACAACCCGCCACATCTATAACTACTTACGTCACAACATTTGCACATATAAGGTCAAGACTTCTGACATATACAGTATTTCTCCGAATATGACATTATTGTTTATCCGCAGCAGTGGTTATTGTAAAAACTGAAAATATGTCCAGACTTTGAGCCGATTACCTAAAATGTTCAGTTCATTGTATTAATAAACACATGTGGCTAAACGGGACAGCACAGCCAATACCCTGGAGGGGGTGGGGCCATGTGCATTTAAAGGGCCAGCACTCAAATAGACCTTTCTGGTGTCATTACTCTAAATAGATATGGTTGAAGATGGACCTGTGGAGTTGAATTAATGAAGAATATAGACCTTAGTATAGCATTTACAGTTTATGTAGACCATAGGGAAATGTTTAAAAATGCATAATTCCATTTAAAAAAGCACAATATCGCTCCTTTAAATTGCATTACTATCACCCACTATTACCAGAGTTAGTCTCTAAACACCTAAAACTACGCTAAAAGCTAACACTCACCTAACTGAAGAACTTTTATACGATTAGACGTCATCGTATGGGAGTTGAGGATAAAGTGATGCAATATGCAACTTCATCTCTAAATGTCATCACACATGAATTTTAATTTTGGTGTTTTCTTATTTTAATACTTCTCCTACTCCTTTACACGGCCATGATAATCAGATATTTGTGATAATTGTTTACATGCACTTCAGAAATGTGAGAATCATAAAACCCAGGTTAACATGTTTCAGTCCTTTATAGGATTTCTGTTGGGGGTTTTTTTTGGTTGTGTTTCTTTACACATTTGCACATGTAAAATAATGAATCAATTCAGATTAGCAGGAATCCATGCATGAAAACATAGGAGTACTATTGTATTAATCTGACTTTTTTCTGCTGTTTTCTGATTAAACATTATGGTGTTTTTGGATAATCTGACTCTAGAAATCAGGTAATGGATAGAGTTTTATCTTTCATGTAAACAGGTGTATCCCTTTCCATTTGTGTGAATTTCTGGCTCCTATATTTAACACCGTAACTCAAATTAACACCGCAGTTACTGAAGGTTACGTCTGATGGCACCGAGTTGACGTCTTCTTTCACTTCGCACCATGAAAATAAAAGCGTCCTGAAGCTGCTCAAACTTTTGCTTTTGTTCAGTATCAACTACGTGGTGACAGGTGAGAATGCCTGTTCTCGTTCACCTCTGCACCGCCGAAGCCAAACAGACAGTGATTCTATCTGGAGAGAACAGAATGCTTGAGCCGGGCCGAGCAGGAACAAACAGGGCCTATTCTCCGCGTCGGCTGAAGCCTCTGTGCTGAGGCTTGTCTGACGTGCACACAAAGCAGCCCGTGGTCTGTCAGGATATCAGGCCAGAGATGGAGACGATAGAGGATATATCATTTTGAGATTGTGTTACAACCCTCCGCAGCTAGCCTTGGCCTCTTTTATGCTTGCATTGCTGTACTCACTTAATCAAACAATTATAATATTTTTGAGTAAAGCCCGACAATGCCTTCCTTTGTCTGAAAAGTGTGCAAGTCATTGTTGAACTAAAATAACCGGTAGACATGAAATGTTCAAAAACTGTTTGTTTCTGCTCAGTAAGACCCATAAAACTCAGGAACTGGAGCTGTTTGCTAATTTGTTGTGCGGCTCTCCACTGTTGTTTTTCATAATCACTCTCCATCGGGAGCGCCTGCTGCTCATTATACGTTTAACACCCACCAGTTGGATTTGCCAGACATTTTATTTGGAGTGGATCTCCTCAAAGGTCAAGAGATCACAGTTGGGGAGATTAGCTGACTCATTAGATTGGTATAAGAGGAGAGAATAAGTTGCTTCCAGATGGACTGTTTTGTTTTGGGGGGGGGTTTCTCGGGGGGAGTGTATCTGGATGACGTTACAAAGAAAGGAAGCAGAGAACAGAAGACTAAACACTGTTAGGAAGAACTGTACATTAGAAGATTCAATACATGGGTGGGGTAGAACCTACTCTCCAACCACAAGAATGTATAAATTAGAAATCCCCGATGTCACTGTAATAAAAGTGAATCTGTTCTCAGTTCAGTGGAAGGGGATTCACATATGCTTCATGTCACATTTGTCCCATTATTGCCCAACAAATTGCAGTAATGAATTTGGCGCTTTCATATTTTTTCCAATATAAAAATAACATCATGAGTTTGTCATCATCTGTGGCAGCCTGGACATTTTAAAACAGAGCAGTTTTATTCAGTACATTGGGTAATATCATAAAACTGAATGTAAAATTGAGTTAGCTTTAAAAGGTTTTGTATAGAAACTGGTACATGATGCATTTTAGGAAAATTAAAATGGAAATGCATTGTGCTTTTCTGTTGATATAGCAGAGATAGTAACTAAGCTGTGTGTGTGTGTGGGGGGGGGGGGGTTACCTGAGCATGGATTAGTTGGGTGGCTGACTGATTGATTGATTGATTGATTGATTGGTTGGTTGATTGATTGATTGGTCGATTGATTGGTTGGTTGATTGATTGATTGATTGTTAGTTAGTTGATTAATTGGTTGGTTGGTTGGTTGGTTGGATGGATGGATGGACAGACTGATTGGTTGGTTGTCTGATTGATTGATTTTGATTTTTACCTGAGCGTGTTTTAAAAGCACATACACATGCACTTCATCCAGGGTGTACCCCGCCTTCCACCCGTAGTTGCTGAGATAGGCTCCAGCCCCCCCTGCGACCCCGAAAGGGACTAAGCGGTTGAAAGTGGATGGATGGACACATGCACTACTTTGGTGAAATCCATATTTGTAATGGATTATGCAGAATGTGATCTACTTAACATGATGAATGATCAAGTTCGAACTTTTCATGTGCACCATCAACAAACTATTTCTCCTTGAATGGATACAGTTTTGTTTTTATTGGCTTTTTTGTGTCTTATGACTCATGGTTGGAGGCACGAGGTCTGCCTGAAACCGATTCATCATTACACCTACGTTTAATACGTTACTGTTCTACATTATGAAGGATGATTCCTCCTCCTGTGACTCTTCATGGAGTTTCTATCTGTTTTTTTTCCTCCGTTCATTTTTTGGGGGGAGGAGTGGTGGGTCTAAGGACAGGGCATGTTCTATATTATAGGGATTGTATAAGCCCTTTGAGGCGATTCTCTGATTTGTAATATTGGTTATATAAATAAAACTGAATTGAATCTTTCAGTATACTCACTCCTCAGGGTAGACAGTGTAATTCAGATCAGATCAAGGTTCATGTCCAGATGGAAAAGTAGCTGCTCTGCCCCTTGGCTTTCCTCTACCCTCTTCCTCCTCCTCAATATTGAGGTACAAAGAACCTCCAAAAGCTCTGCAAGGAAAGTTTGTTGCACCACAAACTACTTGCTTATGAAGTTCTCTGCAATATGATACATATATTGACAACAGCACACATCATAAATCTTTGACAGACAACAGAATACAGCTGCTTTTTATTGAGTTACAACATTGCAAAGGAAAATGTATAGTAATAATACAACATGTGAATTCATTTTCTTGTTTAACCCAAACGTACACCACTGACCAAAAGCATCTACTGATCTAAAATGTTTAATACCTGTAAAAACACTGATTCACTGTGAAACCCATGAAGTTTGATCAATGACAGTGGATAGGCACACTTGGTTTATGTTTGGTTAATGATATTTTTTCTGAAAAAAGTCACTTTTCTCTGTTTCTGACAATAATCCTCAACTTTAATCTGAGCTTTTATGAACATCCACATGATCAATAAATTAGATATAGGAAAATACTTGATTTTCACTGAAAAACACAAAATTGTCCATTTTATTTACATTTGTTTAGCTTCTCTACCTTTACCATAAAGTGCCAAATGAACCGTTTGGTCGAGCATGTTTTGCAAAAATTATTTGACCCCTTTTCATTTTTCTTTTTATCATTACATGCATACACATACATTACACAGTTATGTTCAGTAACTCCTCAGGCATGATAATATGTCAGAAAACATGAGCTTTGAAAATGATGTCAAACAGAGGCCTCCTGTGAGGAAGCTAACTTCCTCTGCATGCCATTTCAAAACACAGTGACATGTAGTGGAGCTTTTTAGTATAACATACCTCAACAAATGGTAGAGATGGATGAAACAGGTGGAATTAAGTGAAACATGTTTTTCAGTAAGATATAGTGAGTCAAAATGTGCTCTACCATATGGTTGAGCAGAACGTTAAAGGGTTAACTGTTGAGCTCCTCTCTGATGTTGAGGATCTTTATCTCCTTTCACTATTTGACTAATGCCTTCTGACACTTCCCTTTTTGCCCTTTTTCAAATCTTTCCATGGCGAGGCTTGCATTGACTCTGCTGTCATAGTTTTGTTACATTAATCAAATCTAGACACATTATCTTTGGAGAAGCAGTGGAACGCAACCAGAGGGGTTTTCACTGCCTTCAGTAGCAGTCATTCAGAAAACACATGTTCTTTTGTCTTTTTGAAATGAAGGAAAACATTTTCATGTTAAAAACTTTGATTCAGAATTTACTTTTTAGTCACGAGACATTGGTTTACAGCAATTATTTTTCTGAAGTTAAATCATGAAAATAGCAGCTAATGGTTGAAGCAAAACCAGGACTAATGCGTCTTAATAAAGTCAGACCTCATAGCTTGCATTCCCTTTCTATCTGCTGATCAGGGGTTATCTACAACAGTGTGCTGGGCAGGTATGTGGACTCCACCTGCCACACTGACAACCCACTGTCTCACTCAGGAATGTCTGACACAATAACACAGAGGGGTGAGAGTTCCACATCATGTGGGTAATCTGTAATCTCCATGTCAACACCCCAGGACTGACACACTCTCTTTACTCTCTACTGTATCAGTGTAAACTTTAGGAGTGTGCATAAATGTTGACATCCCCTAGTAGATGAAGCCAAGAAGGTAGCAGCGTTTTAAACTGGCAGGAAGTTTGTTGTATGAGTGGAAATGCTGATGTAGTTCAGACTTGGCATTGAGCTACAGCTCCCAAAGAGAAGAAAGTCGGCTCCTGTGGAGGGAGGCGCCATTAACGTCAAATTAACATCGACTTTAGTGAAATGTAAACTTTGATTCTGGAACTATTATACAGTTGTGGAGCATTATTTTCCCTTTCTCAACTATCCATTTGGTATAAATATATATATTGTACAACAGTAAATGCAGGACTCTGAGCCCAAACGTCAACTGTAATGCAGCTAAATAACCTTCTCTGGGTCTGTTACTGTTTTTTCTGGTTGCATTTCATTGTTTCACCTCTAAGAATGTAGAGAGTTGCAAGACAGACTCATTGTCACTTAGAAAGAAGATTCCAGTCAGCCTTAATTGCTAACAGTGATTTTCATGTCTTACTTTTATTACACTTTCAGATACTAGGAGCCATTTTCTTTATTCTTTAATCATGTTATTGTGATGGTTTTTCTTGGATTTTGCTTGTTAAAGAGTCTACGAAATATTGGTTTGTCTATTGCCACAGAGCCAATCAGATGTTAGCATTTCCACCAGAGCCAATCATAGATACTGTTCCATGAACTCATTAGCCTTTTGTTGCCACAGCACTGTGATGATATATGACTGTGCATTCTGCGACCACAGTACTGTTGCAATTGATAGAAGAAACAACAAATTAGTGGCAGTATATAGTATAGAATAAGAATTACTGTTGTAAATGTTCTATATGTTGTTTTATGGTGTTCTTTGCACTGTGCAGTCATTGAGATTAAGGCTGGAGCAGGTGGGCGGAGCTACATGTTAGACGCAGTAGTGTGCCATGTGACTTTTCAGTTCTGTTGTCAGTTCGGTGTATTGAGTGCTGTGGTCCGAATTCTGCACTCTGAACATTAGTCCAGTGGTTGATTTATATCAATGTTGGACTTTGCCCCCTCCAGCTTGAAAATCAGCTGAATAAAATTGATACTTAGACCGGAAATCAAACCCAAATGTTCTGCATTGCGGTCCAAAATGTTACTGACTGAGCTAAATCTCCACTCTTTGTCAGTCTAGCCTATTTGCTTTCTGATTGTCTTGGGACTTTTCGGGATGTAACAAGTTACAAATCTAGACATGATATAACAAGGGCACTGGTTGGCTTCGTGGTAATAGACAAACTGATATTTCATGCATACACTGTTGCATAAAGTTGGAGTAAGTTTTGTGGACATATTTACTTTTTATTTATCATTTCTATTTCTATACAACAGTAAACACCTCTGACCAGGTTCAGTCATTACATACTGACATTTTCTCTATCAAGAATAAATCACGTATTCCAACTTTATTGGCAACATGGTTTATGTTTCCGCCAAGTCCATTTTACATGTTTTGTTAATAGATTAAATGAACAACTATTTGTTAGCTAAGTTAACCTTCCATGAATTCTGCATAATGTTAACAAATTTTAGGTGATTTAGACATTGTGTAAGGAGAGAACATAGTCTCATTGTTCTCCAACATTGTAACTTATTGGTCAGTATAAGTAAAAATCAGTATTTGATATGACCTCTGTTTGCACTTTTACATCTTGAACGCTTTTGGGTGGGGAAGTTTTATTCACTCATCTTTTTAGTGTATTTTTTTAATGCCAAATGTTTCAAATTTTTTGTGATGTTTCTTGTCATGGGGTCAGGAGTCACAGAAAAGAGTGGCTTTAACCTTTGCAACACATTTAGTTCAGGTTTTTGTGTGTCTTTTAAGCATGTGCACATATTCACTGTATCTTCAAGCAAAGGGTGACTTAAAGGTGCCCTATTATGCCTTCATATACTCCAGTTAGAATTGTTCTATGTACTATACAAAATATGTTCATGAAGTTCCCTGCTCAAAATTATCTTAAAAAAAAAAGTTTCTCCAGCTCTGTTTTCCTGTCAGCTCCAGTCATTTTTACAGCACGATGTTTTGTCCGACGTTCGAAAGGACCGTGAAGTGGTCTGTCTGACCACGCCCCCCCAAATCAGCAGCCAAAGGCTACCGCTAT
>JAPSES010028623.1:0-12931 GCA_029822895.1 Maxillicosta whitleyi
AAGTTTGAAGAAAATCGGAGTAATAGCCTTAGAGAAATCTTCCGGACAAAGTTCAAGGCGGACGCGGCTTCGGAAACAACACAAACACATATAACTCTGCACTTATGTGGGAGCTAAATAAAGACATTACTTTGAAGAAATTTGTTTACACTTTGATAGTAAAAAGTATTTTCAATGTATTTTTCAAGAAGTGTGTAAAAAAAACAGCATACAATTTACACTTTTGACTTTATCATAAAGGTACTTTTATCGCAGGAAAAAACTGTGGGCTCATCACTACATAAAGACACTTGACTGCTGTTCAGGAATTTTTAAAAAAAAAAAAAAGAAGAAAAGGTTTATGTACAAGTTAAGAGATGATGCATGTCCATAGTGTCTGCCGGAGTTTCTTCATCTGGCCAGGGAGACTTCAAACTTGCTCACCAAGGTCCAAAACCCGGAACTTGTCCAGATTGTAGAAGCATGCCTTAACAACTCGTCCACCAAAGTAACGTCCATTCAGATCCACCACAGCTGCAGAGAAGAGACAAAGTTTAAACAGTGACCTGATCTACAGACAGATTTAGTGTACCAAATGATATCCCAACATGGGCACTTGTGTTAATACAGTTGGTTTTATAACATCTCAAAAATGTATTTGCACATCACCATGAAGTAAACATTCCGTTTTCATGGGTGCATTTATTCTAATTATACATGTGTCAAACAATGATGAGTAACTGACAGTTTAAGTGCTACCTATAGATGTAAGGAAAACAGAAAACATTTTTGGACTAGACATCAATGTCATTTCTCAGTGATGGTTTGCCGTTCCTGTTCTCTGAGGAAACACACGTCAACACTGTTCTCACACCTACACACACAAGCCAAGATAACCTTCCTCTGGAAAGGACAAATGTTAACCTTATCAATAAACAAACGCATATTCTGTGTCAAATCCATTTAACTTGAAGGGCACTTACTGCACATTCACCTACTACAGCACATTTCATGCATTTTGGTTTTGCTATTCATTCAAGTGTCTTCATGTTACACAGCAACTTTGGATGCACAAAAAGGTGTGTTGAAATGTTTAAACTCTGAGTCTAATGTGACAGCAGCTGTTGTCAGATCCTGCTAAATTTCTGTTTCTATGTATGTGTGATTGTACTTCATGTAGAGAAACTCTACAAAAGTTGACTACATCAGCAGTCGTGTGCTGAAGTACAACCAGTTGCTGTTAGCTGAACTAGCTTAGCTAGTTAGTATCCTTTAATAATGTATAGGATGACTTTGAGCTGAGAGTGGAAGTTGATGGACAGTGGTCTTATCCAGAAAACTTCAATTTACCATCAGTAGACCATGAATGTTTGTGCTACATTCATTATCAAGACATTGAGCCATTTCCGAGAGTTTTAACAAAGACGTGCAAACTCAAGGACTCACAAGTCATCAGAAATGTTCCTCCGAGAAAATATGATAAATTATCATATAGACCTCTGTGACCTAAGTCAAGGTGGAAATAACACATGTTGTGGCCATAGGTCCACAGGTGTAACAGACCCCCCCAGATCCCAGGTCTTTTCCACCACCCTGTCTGTAGATGGAGGAAGGCTCCTGGAGGTTTATGCCTGCGATAGTGCAGCACATCCATCCAATGTGTTCCAGGCATTTTTTTATTTTTTAAAGTCAGTGATCCAAACCAGTAAATAAAGGAAAACATTAAAACAGACTCAATAAAAACAACTGTTGAGCTTCTGATAAAAGTGCATCCACTGGTCATCAATGTGGGAATCAAAAGTTAGTTTGGTGTAAAGAATTCTCCCAACGTATTTGTAATTTTCCACAACTTCCACCGGCTGGCCATTGACACTTGTTTGAATAGAATACAAATAAAAGTGGTGAGAGAATGCATCCCTGGTAGGAGCCGGTGGAAGATAACAGAACATCTGATAAAACACCATTTACTGTCATGGTTTATGACTGTCAATTCAAGTCCATTAGCCAGCATATTCTGTCATAAACCAAGGGCGCTGGTGAGCCGTTCTGCTCAAATGTGTTCCACAACAAATGACAAATAAAGTCATTCTGACTGATGGTTTTAGAGAAGAAGATTCTTGAAAAACTACTTACAGATGGACAACAGATGGATGCCAACTGACATCAATAGTCCATTGGACCCTTCGGGCCGTTGGACTAAAAATATGACCAATGCCCCTGCATATCAACAGCATGTTCTATCAAGAATCAACAAGTCGAATTTGCAAGGTTGTCAGGTTCTGCCATTATTGTTAGAGTCCTGTGGTTTTCAGGCAGGAGATCAATCCCCCATTAGAAGTGGGATGTACTTTCATTGGAGGAGAACTCAACAAATTAAATTAAAGTCCATATAAGACATATGACTTCCTATCAGTGCTCTATAACAATTATATTGATATCTATAAGCATTTCCATTTTATAAGCCATTTAAATAAGGACCATTATAAATAATGGTACATTTTTAATATTTAAAAATGAGTCATATTCAAAAATAAAAAATGTTGTAAACTGTCAACATACTGTGTAGACATTGTCCCAAAGAAGATATCTACACATTTTAAATGGTAGTTTTGGAGAAGAGGATTGTTGAAGTGTAGACACTGATGGCAGACCTGATGTATATGCCTGATGTCTTGCCACGCTGCATATTGGGCAGATTTTTCGGCTCCAGTCTTTTTGTGCATTGTATTCTCTGTGTGAGCAGCTGGGGTTGGAAGTGGTGGTTCGCCTTGTTCGGTCATTAAAAGCTTTGCCACTGAGGCATGCGACTCGCAAGCAGTGACAGCATTAGGCAACTGACACAGGACACGGCAACGGATGACAGAGAAGGAGCTGGGCTAATCAAGTTATTCAGACCAAAAAAAATGATTGGTCAGACTTTTATCAGAAATATATGAGAATTAAACATTTTTGAGTTTCAAAAGCTGGTGGATTTCTTTTATGTTTTAGATTGCCACACAGGTATCAGGAGTATTTTAAGATTACAAAAGAAAAGTGTAAAAATGCCAGATTGTTCAGTATAACTTTAAGACGTGTAACTCTGGACAGAGGCCAAACACAAGTATCATCTCAAACGTATAAGGCTAGAAAGGAAAATATTTAACCACATTTGAGCTCTGATGATGGCAGCTAGGTGTCGATTCTTAAGACAGATAAATACACCTTGGTCCTATCCAGTCTGTTACTATGTAAACATGACCTCTGACCTCCCAAAGAAAGCAAGACTTGGAGGAAAAGACTTGAGTCTTTTCTTTGAGTGCTTGTCCCTCTTTCTGAGATTTGTGATGTAAGTGTGGTTCTGCCGGTACCGGTGGGAGACGACTGGGTTGCTGGGCCACGAATGATGTAACGCCACAGGGACTCAAGTCTCACCTTGTTTCTGATCTGGGCCAACCCATTTAGAATGGGACACACTTTCACCCACATTATTAGAGCAGTTATACAATGCTATGAAGAAACTGATGCAACTGCATTAAGTCTACAAAAAAAAATACTGCAGAGATCTGCAGACATGTTAAGTTGATATAGGGCTTTACAAATACAATTGAATTCAATTGAAAATTGAATTACATTGCAAAATTGGGTTTTGTGATATGGTTAATTTGTATTAATATGAAATAACAAAACATATCAAGATAAAGAACATTTTCTGTAAATTCAGTGAATATGTAGTTCAAATGTAGACAACATATTGACCTTTTTTTTGTGATTTTATCACTTTATGTCTACTTTTATTGCTGTTTTGTTGCGTTTTTTTTGTTGTTGTGATGTTAGCACTTTATGTCTACATTTTATTGCTGTTTTAATGTGTATTGCTGTTTTAATGCTTGTCCAGTGACCTTGAGTGTTCAGAAAGGCGCTTTCAAATAAAATGTATTATTATTATTATTATTTATGAGCCAATTATTATTGCATTTTTAATTAACCAATAAACATGTATTATACAAATAATCTGAGCAATTCTTCTATTAAATGTGTGCGAAAATGCATCAGACTGAAACAGAAAACACTAAAAAAAACTGTCTGAATGACTAATACAGATCTACTATCTCAATAAAATGTGTGATATACGAATTCTCTTGACAGCAGTCTAAAATGTATTTTGCATTTATCCTATTCTTGCTATAATCATTGTGATGTCTGCTGTACTTTTATAACATGTCATAATGACATTTAACTGCTTTACGGAAGCCAATAACATCACTTGTGTTATAGGTAAGCAAAACAAAACAAATCTTATTGAAGTTAACAGGTATAATGTGCTCTAAATGCCATTTGTGGCTTGTTAGAGATTTACAGAATACATGATTTGTCTGAGTGATAAAGTGCTCTTCAAAATCGTAGGAAAATACTGACCTTTGATAGCAGATTCCACCCTCTCAAACTCCAAGAATATTCTGACTGCTTCATCATCTGGCACATCTGCAATCTGTGATGTCAAGGCAGTTTATGTAACTGAGCTGCTTTATGATACATTAATTAGTCTACTTGAACCTGTGATTCACTTGTCTCACCTCAAATATGACACATTTAACCACTTTGCCATACTTCTCACACTCTTCTTTTGTCTCTCCTTCCAGGTCTTCATCCACCTCTCCACGGCCCACCATGTTCTATGAAATAAACAGGCATCCATAATTCCTTGTTGCTTATCTCAATAGTAGATAATATGTTCTGTTTTATGAATTACTTGGGATTAAATCATGTATACATTTGGATAAATTCAGACAGCACTACTGTTGTCTATGTGACACAATTAAAAAAGAAGTATTTAAGAGTTTGCATGAAGAACATACCCTCAACAGCACCACCTTGGTCGGGTTTTTGAGGATCTCTGTTAGTGGATTTGTCTCTGACTTCTTGGAAGAATCTGCTGCTTAGATAAAATAAAAAGTCAAAGATCATATTTTGTTTGTTTTTTTTATTCCCCTTAAAAATAAAAGACTGGCTGCTGGTGAACTGGATGGAGCAACCAAAAGTAAGCACTGAGAGAATTTATCGCACTGTATTGTTCATGACAGAGTTGATTCAATACATGTGATAAATCAGACAATTCGGTAAATTTTTTTCAAAAGATTATAAAAAAAATTCCATTTAGTGGTCACTGAACAGAGCACTTTCTGTCACGTCTGATTGTTTACAACATATTTTAAACTGCACCTAATATTGTGTAATGCGCACTACTGAGAAATCACTGGAGGGAGGTCAATCATGCACAGTAATATTCCAGGAAAACTAATGGAGAAGCAGATGTACTAATTCCATATATGAATGCTCAAATACACATATATGCATAGTTTGTTTATTATATGTTGACTTGAAGTTGCTCTGTGTCAAGTTCAAGTTTGACACTGAGGTAAATCTGGCATCTTTAAAAGGTGATAGTACAAAGTGTCTTTAAGGAGGTTGTCTTTAAGATCACAGTTTCTCCTTCAGACCAGAGAGGGAATGTCTGAGTGAGTCTTATCATTCTGTACAGCTCAGACCTGATAACAGGTCAACTTGATAATTAGCTAAAAGGTACCTACAACCAACTGGGACATCTAGTGGCCAAATGCGAACACACTTAAAAAACACTTTTCATTTAATATTACTGAAGTATCACAAAGGCATTAAACCG
Source organism: Maxillicosta whitleyi (assembly GCA_029822895.1). Lineage (NCBI taxonomy): Eukaryota > Metazoa > Chordata > Actinopteri > Perciformes > Neosebastidae > Maxillicosta > Maxillicosta whitleyi. The sequence goes on from JAPSES010028623.1 coordinate 5,639, forward strand.
TTTCAGTATATAGTAAATATAAACATTTTGTAATTATTTAGTTTCTAGCTGATGTACTTTTAATCCTCTGGGTTCAGAGCACCTTTTCAGCATATTCACAGTTTATTACTGCTGATGGCACATTAAATCTAGTGAAGTGAAACTGCATTTCTAAATTTTTTGTCCTTATGAAACATACACAATTGTGTTATTATGTGTTATTCTGTCTAAGACTTAGAAGAAAGGGCTTAGAGAAAGGAAAAGGGGGAAATGAGGACAATAAAGCAGACATGTTGCTCATTTTGCGCTAACCACAAACAGCATGCATTAGACAGTAAACACAAGCTGTAGTCACTGAAGACAAAAGGTATATTGGTCCAAAACCACAAAGCAAGACCAGATTTAAGCAGGTGCAACAAATTGGTAGTTAGAAAAGATCAATTCTGATGATTAGTTTTGTGGTAAAACATGCATTTTCACACACAACTTCAATGATTTTGAAAATTTCACTGTGAAGCAACAAGTTGCATGGATACAAGCCATGCAAACAAACACACACATGCTCAGAATAATGGTGATAGAAAATGCAAGTGAAGGCCAACCTGCAGAACCTCCGCCTGAAGTCTCAGCTGGCTGGCTGGACCCTGCTGCTCAGTCACACACACACATACACCCACACCCATAACCACACACACATACACACGATGAAAAAGTACACAGACATGCAACCAAGGTCACAGTTAAACATGTAACTGATGCAGAAATGACACAACAGAGGCAGAGCAAAAATACACTTGAAAGAGTTGGAAGAACAGAAACCAAAACAATTCTAAAAACAAATGCTCAACAAAATTTAGGAGAACACAAGCATGATATAAACAAGGGTTTAAGATACACTATGGAAGATCTATGTGCAAGAGCTCATGTAATTGCATGACATTTGTTGGAGGTTTGTGCATGGAGATGCTTATTTGTTGGCATTCGCTGACTTGATTACTATGTGAATGATGGTCTTAGCTACGTTCATCCACAATATACGTTAAGAAACATGAAATATAGACTTCAACACAAACTTCATCCAAGCACATGAGCCTGGGTGAATTTTACAGAGAACCTTTACAATGGCTGAAGGGTAAACTTCATCAAATAGTGAAAAAAGCAGACAAAGAAAAGCAGTGACATAAGTAGTCGCACTGACTACAAGCAGGAGCACATCTGTGACGGGAAAAACAAAAACAAAGTCATGTCTTACGTTTTTCTGCAGCATCTCCTACAATGATCTTTCCCCCTCGCTTGCTGGTCTTCTCAACAGACAGCGCTGTGCTGAGTCCCTGCTCGTGCTTTCCCAGGCCTTGACCTTCTTTGAAACCATACTTCTGCATGATCTTATGGGCCACTGTACCTCTGTAAAAAAACAAAGATGAAATTAGTTTGGGATTTAAAAGACAGAAGCAATACTGTCAAATAACAGTGGTGGTTTTCAGGCCACAACCATCCCACAGAATTAACAAATTCATAACATGTAAAAGATGGAAAATGTGTTCCAGAATTTATGTTGGCATAATTTTTTCTTTGTTTATTGAAATAAACCTACAAACAAATGACAAATGGGATAATTTATCACCTCTAAAATCATGTGAAATCTGCTTGCTTGTACTAAAAGCTACATCTAACATGTTATGTTAGATACATTGTTTACATCCTGTAGAGTTACTTTACAGAATGAAATTTGTCAATGTTTCTTTTTCTCTCCTCACTCTCTTGTCTCCATTTGTTCATTTCATTCTGCACAAATGAGGCACTAGTCCTGGCGACTTGTCAGTTCAATTGTATCTGTATTCCCATGTTTGTCTGTGTTTTAATGTTTATCTTGATCAGTTGTAACTGGAAGGTCATTTCGTTGACCCAATTTCCCATTTTTGGGATTAATAAAGTACTTCTATCATTAGGCAACATGATGGAAATTTTTGCCAACCTATTATGACAAAGCACAGAAGAAATAACAGAAGCAAAATATCACCGCATTATTTTAAGTATCAAATGGCATACCCAATTCACGTACATTCTGGCCAGTGAAAAAATGCTTGGATGGTGAATATTTTCATCAACAGTAACCTTAATTGGTGAATAAACACTTAAATTCAGAAGACTCCAGTTTTTCAAAGTCTGTCCCCTGCACAAATGCAGTTGTTGAGAAATGGTGCTACACAGTAAATTAAACTGCAGATTCTACATCAGACCTGTGTTTTATCTCAAATCTGACATGGTTTCTATGACCCACCCCATATTTGCTAAGAAGGAGCTGGTTGGTCCAGGTGGTGAACGTGGTCGTTCTGCATCCTCATAAATAGGTGGAGGAATAGCAGCCTTTGAGCCCCTGGGAGGCCGACCCTCATCTTCATAGGAGAATGAAGAGGAGCCTATTACAGAAAAGCACAAGAAATACTGATGCATAGTGACAGACTGGAGCATAACATTAACTTCAGCCTAACTTAATCCTAAACTCATGTCTCATGGGATTATCATGTAACTGAGACTTCTGTGTGTGCGGTATCTGACTATTGTATTTATTTTCCTAAAATGAGTCAGTGTTTTTCGAACAGATGTCCTGGTACCTTTGTCAATCAGTTAGAACTGCATTTGTACTGTTTATGTTTTAACCCTACATAGTTCATGAAGAGATCAAACTAAACTGAAGAGACTTACCATCTCTGTCCACAAGTGATGAAGGAGGCGCAATGGCTGCTCCACCCATACCTGAACATAGAATGTGTCATAGACACATAGACAGTAGACAGTTCTCATTTTGCAGTGATAATATTATATAGATTTAAGATGTACATCAATGTATTTTAGTGAATTTTTGCAAAGATTTGTTTTCACCACTTTGGTATTGGACAACAGCAGAAAATTTTTAAATGTCAAATATTTCCTAGAGTAGTGTAAAATACTTACTTCGTTTCCTTCGCTCTTTCTCATATTCTTCCTCATCATCTGATTCACCCTCTGCTGCCGGGAAGCGAGAGAAACCACTTGGTGCACCACCGTCATGTCTGTCTTTCCTCTTCCTGCATCACAAAGAGATTCCATTTTAGTAGGATCCCAGTAATGTCTATAATTAATCAACAAAGGTTTGATATTATCACCCTGATTAGCCAATAAGTGCTGCAACATCAACAATCAGAGCTTCATACCATTGTCATTACAGGCAAATATTAGAAGACAATTAGACATGATGCAATAGGATCAATTTAATAAAATCATATTATACAACTCCTAGGTGAATTGATTATACTACAAGTTTAACAGATATTTGCTGTGTGCAAGAATTAAAAAAAGCACAACTGTACTTTTCTCTCTCCTCAATCTCCTTCTGCCGCTCTTGCTCCCTCTGACGTTGTCGTTCTTCTCTGTGTCGCTTCACTACTTTCTCATAGTCATTTGGGAACATTGGATCATACTCATCTGCTAGTGGAATTAATACATCCCCAGATGAGAAACCACTGGGCACTGTGTCCTAAAGAATGAAAAATCAGTACAAAATATGAGTCAGAGAGAGATGGTTTCAGTATATCTAACTGTAATTTCGTTGAAGTGATAACAAAGACATTTTAAAGTACTGTCCAGCCTTTGCCACAATTGCAATGATTTTAATATTAGATCTTTTGCTGAGATCTAGCCCACAAAACAATTCTTGCTTTTTGTAATAATCTAACCAACTTGCACTTGAAAAAAATGCTCTTGATCACTGAATAATGCAGACCTTGATCCCAGCAGCAGCATGTGGAGCAGTATCTGCAATCTGTCTGTCGTCACTAGAGCCGCCTCTCTTCAGATCAATGACAGGAGCCAAGACAGTGGTCTGTTTCATTCGCTGAGTCTGCCAAGACAAAAAAAAAATCATAACTAAATACTGTACATGTAAACATGGCTTGTAGTTTGTAATTGCGTAGCATTCAATATGTTGTGCAAATGCCCTATAATCAGTCTATGTTCAATGTCCTTTATGCTTTGAAGGCATTTTCTTCAATCCTATGATGATCAATCAATAAGGTACAAGACTTGTTTATTTATTAATGAGATGGTGGATTACTTGAAATTATGGGGGAGCATGGAAAGAAATACTTGAACCTACCTTGGCCTGCGTCAGAGCCGCTTTCTTCACCTTCAGCTGGGACTGAAGCAGCTTGAAGTTTTTAGACCAGCCTTCGGTCTTGGTGTCACTGGCTCCAACACCGAGGTCATCATACAGCGACATTGCTGCTTGTCAGTGTGTCTTGTACCTCAAGAAACGAGGAACAAACACTGGGTTTATATATATCTATTCATGGGTATAAAAGCAGTTTATAACTCAGCAACCATCAATATCAAAAGTTGTCTAACAAATATTATATGACTCTGATTTATTCAATAAATATCACGACCTATCAAAAATAATTTTAGCTTAAATACAGGCAAACAGGTCAAAAGAAAAAATGCTACTAGCAAACGTAACGTTAGCTAATGCTACAGTATCCCCTCCATTAGCCCCACACACATACAGGAATAATGTTAAAATATATGTGGCGTATATTAGCATGTGTTCGTCTTACCGGTGTTATAAATATAATGACATTAACTCAGTGCTGATAGCTTTAAAATAAAAATGTTCACACAGCACATTAGCTCCAGGCTGTATGTAGCGGAAGGCGGCGACACAACAACAAAACTAGTAAGCGCGACATTTGCGAACATTTTACGTTCCAGCACCGCCTAGTGGTTGGATGACTGAGTCCAGCCTATCCACTTACAGATACAGAAGGAGAGTCAGTGAAAGTGAAACCGACCGCGAATTAAAACAAGCTCACGGAGTGAGGATGGTCTTAACGGGTCTGGATTTGGTCTGTGAACATGCTTTAACTCCTGACAAAACTGGCAGATGGATTTAGGTTCACTCTCAGTCCGATGGTGCGTTAAACCATCTTTTATTGTGGTCTGTGTGCTTTGGACTGTGCGGTGCGCCTTCGGCGGTAAGAACCAAATTCAGTAAAATGATCATTTAACTTGTCATGTTACCGGGGAAAATAGCAGCAAACAAGGAAAATATCCTATTTTTTTATTATTATTGACTGGATCGTGTATACATTGGGTTTTTTTTATGTGTTTGCAGCTATTGCAGCTTATATGCGATATATCTGTCTGTGATTTACAGGTGTACATAAAAACACATGAAGCACCGAAGCAAGTGACAACGAAACAGCCAAAGCTTAAAATATATTAGTTGTTGAAGTTGAGGAATGGGGGTGAATTAGGGACATAGTAGTTAGGCTATTTAGTTGTGCAATAAACGTGGGACAGGACATATGACATAGTATGTAGTCTTTCATTTCATCTAAAACCTTTCATTCTGTTCACACCCTAATTCAACATGCATGAACGTGAACTAAGAAACATTCAGATGTGCACCACTAATTTCATCCTACATCACTGCAATGCTTATCAATTGGCAAACCATGACTATTTCTAATAAATTCAAAAAATGTGTTATTTATAAGTTATTTATTTGAATTTTAGTTTGGTGATGTTTTACTGTAATGTGTCCTTAACATTTGGTTTGGGTTTTTAGTTACAGTTCTTTTATTATATTAATTTGTCAAGGATTATATTCAAATACGTGACATAAATTAAGATAAATTATGTTAAGAGACTCTACATGTAGCTGCGGGCTCATTTCTGAAATTCCTCAGTAGACACTTGATGCTCCTGAATATCATTGAAGTCTTTTCCATGCATGCTTTATATGTTGTGACATCAATAAAGTGTTTTACCTTTCTTTCAAATTGTGATTTTCTCATGTGTTTTCTCGTAGACAAAAACAATTGTCCATGTCCAGAAATTCCTCATTTGAATCTAACTGAACCTCCAACAAGGGGCTGCTACAATATTACCAACACTTTCCGCTACAAGTGTATCGATGGACATGTGAGAAAGGCTGGAACTTCAAATCTAATCAGATGTGAAGATCAAGGCAGTGTTGCATGGAGCCCCTCCAAACTAACCTGTATACGTAAGACTTGTTTATTTTTTGTCTTTTCATTTGAAGAGCTCACTGAGAAATGATGAAAGTTTCCCATTAGTAGGTGGAGGGACTGTTTAAGACACACTATAAAAAGTAGATATAACATGTCAACCAGAAATGTGAAAAAAAAGAAGAATACGTAAGAATACAAAAGTGGGCACTCCAGCTGATATGAAGTTGGCTGTAAAACCATTGTATATACACACTTAAAGGCCAGAATTTACTCCCACACATATAATGTATTCTAATGTATACAGCTGTGCGTCAAGCCAAAATCTCTATTTATAGGACCATAATCTTGTTTATAACCCTGTGTACAGTTTGCCCTTTGACAGTGGTTCACGTTGTCACATGTTACTCAAACTGAATATACTGTTGTATATATCATGAGTTTAACAATAAGAAGCAAGAGGAGAAATGTTTGGTTACAGGCAGAAATAAGCCATGACCTCTGGAGCTCAAATAGGATTCAAGAACAATAACTGAAAACAGTTCTCAGAAACCCTTTTGTGTCCATGTCTGTTCACTGAACTGCCTTTTGGGTGCCGCCCAAGAGATGGTCATTAAATATATAGTACATTTGTATTTTAGGGAGATAATGCTTCACCTATTTACTTCACTTCCTTGAGGAGTAATTCATCAAAAAAGATAATCAGAGTGCAGACCTTCATTAATATACATCCCATCCACCACACTCAAAGAAAAATGTGAAAAAATAAGGTTAATTCTTTTATCAGACTGAAGTTGAACACTCATGAGATACGGCAGATTGAGAGATGAAAATGTGTTTTCAGTTGTAGATCGTCTTCCAGATTAAGAATACACTGATTGTGTTAACAGACATTGTTTTGCAGCATGTTTGTGATTTTTTTTGTTTTTCCAGAGCTGAAGAGCTCTCATTTTCAAAGAAATGACGAGAATGTTACCTGCATACTTTACGATCCAGTGCTTGTTGTTGTCAGGTGCCTAGATACGTACTGCAGGTTGTGACTTATACAATGAAGCATTCAGTGCCAACAAGACTACAGTAGTTTTTCTCTATAATTTCTTACAAAAAGTCTGTGCAGTTGCAAATGAATCACTCAGTTTCTCATGTATTGTGTTTCAGCGGACCCACAGAGAATCACAACCCCATCAAATATTCCAGTATCAGGTAAGTCTGGCTGCATGATGGGCATTTTTAGCTTGCATGACAGCAGGTTGTGTAAATTTGTGAGTAATGTATGTGCATATATATATATCTGAAATTTGAGATG
>JAPSES010028642.1:0-12930 GCA_029822895.1 Maxillicosta whitleyi
TAAGCCTGAGAAAGAGGGTATGAATAGAGGGGGGGGGAGGGGGGGGGGGGGGCATGCCATAGGCTGTGATATACTGCCAAGTGTCACGACTGAAACTAAATCATTCCTTTAAGGAACAAGCACTACCCTGGGCCCTAAAGCTGTAATCGCACGCGAGAGATAGTGTAAAGGTTATCAGCACTAATGGTTTAGGGAGGAAGCTTTATTTCCTGTTTCAGCCTTTCAATGTGTAGTACAACGACAACAACACGAATACAGAACACACTGACACTGAAAAATACTACAACCTTTTCCCACATGTACAAGATTCTACCTGTTTTTGATGATTGATTTAATTACTCAGATAATGACAAGCATCTTTCTGTACTCACAGAAACAGGAGTATGCCTGTGTTAGCCATAGCATAAGCCAAACCCAGGATTCCACTGCCCATGATGGCGTTACCCAGGTTAAAGACAGACATGCCGAAAGAGGTCTTTCCTTCAAACTGGAAGAAAAAGCATACATTAAATATAAATGCAAACATTATGCTTATGTATGTCCATGAAATTCCCACTCACATCTGTGAAGCGTATGGGTTTCTTTCCATCTCCACTGGGTAAAAATTCTGCACTTTCAAGTACGCCATCAGGGTCATCATACCTGCAGGACAAAAGTAGTGCTTAGTAGTAGTAGTAGTAGTAGTAGTAGTTTGTTGAGTTGATCTATTTAACCGTTTTTGAAAACAGGGCACATATATTCAGAAGGCATTTGTTTGTTGTTTTCAGATCAGTATTTACATTAAAACATAATGCAGTTGAACAAAAGCATCCATACAAATCTCAGTGAACCTACCTGACTGCTTGCGTGCCATTTCTGTATTAGGATCCACCCGTGGAGGCGAGCACAAGGTAAACATGCATTTAAAAAAGCAAACATTAAGTAGGATGTAAGTCATACTGTATGTTTGTCACCACATCTGTTACAGTGGTATTGAGAAAGTGTAATTTTTGGGACATAAGAAGATACATTAAGGGAAATAATCATTAGTTAACCAAAAAAAAGTCAAGAGATTTTAACAGGATGTGGCTCCTTCACAAGTATAACTTTGGCAGAAAGAGAAAATGGTGGACACATGCTATGTTAAAAAAGCATGAACAGGACAACAGAGAAACCAAATATCTGTGTTTAGCACAAAGAGGGACGACTCACTGATCCTCCTCCAGCAGCGTCTTCATTGGCACACTCATGTCATCGCCCAGGTCATGACTTTTTCCATTGGATAAAATGTTCATCTCAGATTGAGAAGGTTCCATCTTCCAAGACGCAATAAATTGTTTTTGGTTCAGCAAAGGTTATCCTCTTGAGTTACACAATGTCTTGAATATCTGGGGCAGAGATGGAAAACTGATATGAAGGTACTGAATATGTGTACACTGTGAACAAGATCAAATAGATTTACTCACAAAACATCATCAAACAAGTTTACACTGCCATATTTTTATAGCACACCAACTTTTGATGCCAAATAAATAGTAAAGTAAGTTTAGTAAGTTTAATTTATATAGCACATTTAAAACAGGACTGGCCAAAGTGCTGTACAGTGTCACTTAAAAGGCTAGAATTAAAAGTAAATAAAATAGAAAAAAAAACAAAAACAATATATTTTCAGCAAAAATACATTTTAAATAAAGAGCTTCATTAATTGTAATAGAGCCATGGATCAGGAGGTGGAACGGGTCATCCAAAACCTTTGGCATCTCAAACCCCACTCTGTCCTCATCATGTGCCTTTGTGTCCTTGGGTAAGACACCTCCCCCTCTTTGCCTCCAGTGTCACTCACACTAGTGTATGGGTGCATATGCATGTTTGGTGGTGGTCTGAGGGGCTGTTTGGTGTTAACTGGCACCCAGGCTTCCATCAGCCTGCCCCAAACATAGTTTACCACCACCACAGTGTGAATGTGTGAGTGAATGAATAACGAGTCAATAATGTAAAGTGTTTTGAGTTCCTGAAAATCTAATCCATTATTATAATCATAATTATTTTTAATATATCCTACAGCATTTTGGAGTAAATACATTTTATTGGTAACGTCATTACTTAGCTCCTACATGTTAGTCCGATACGTTTCCATGTTCACATGCATAGAAGAGTTATGAATCCTCTTCACAAATTGTGTAAGAATGACTCAGTTCTCCTGTTGACACAGTGACGTCCAACGTCCAAGACCTGCCCTCAGGCATTTGCTCATTCAGTTGATTTGTTGAAATATTTGTTGTAAGTACATATGGCGACATAAACGGATGAGAAAATGATCTTAATCTCAGAAAAAAAAATATTGCATGATGAATGTTTTTTGTGCTTATCTGATCATCAGTACACAGCAAGTCAAACAGACCACTTGGTCAAAGGTCAAGATCTATTTGATTTTTTTTTTTGTAAGCTTTGTTTGCTCTTGTTTGCCAGATTAACGTCACGACCCCGAACACTGTTGGTGGCACTCCATGTATTTCACACAATGACTTTAAGACAGACTTTAACACAACTACAAAACAAAAAGTTAAATCACTCATAACATTATGTCATCCCAAAGAAATAGGTTTGCAAAATAGTAATCACCGTAACACTTTAATTACGGTATTTTACTTTAATAAATGAGGCTGCTTTAAAGAGGCATGTGACATGAATGATGGCAAACGATGAAAGGAGGTAGAAAGTACAACAGCCTGTAGCCTCCTCCAACCTCTGTGACAAAGATGACAGTTTCAGAGTGAAGTCAAAAACAATGGTGAGTTGTTAACGCTTCTGCTGTGACCATTGTACAGCAGCTCGATTGTGTTCACAGTATCCTCTCTGCCAGAAGATCACTGTTCCTGCTATAAATACTGTACGGCTAAAGAGGGCCATTGATACCAGGCCATTGTCGCTGAAACCTGAGAGGAATAAAACAAATTCACACTATACGGTTGTCAAGATGCTGCAGCCTAAATGATTCATGAAAGTCTTTAAGATAATGCAACTGGATTTGTAATGATTTATGTTTGCTTCTGTTAAATAGCCGCTATGTTCCCTAAGCTGGAAAATGCCTAATATTTATCCTATATTTATCTTTATCGTGTGGCAGAACATCATTTATGATACATATCTACGGTCGCAGCCAAAGTTATTAGACCATCAACATCAAAAACAATGGTTATGCAATCAAATACTAAGTCTTATGTGTGTCATGTGATTAAAACAGACAAAAAAAGAAAACATGGAATGTCTAAAAGTACTGTTTTTGTCAGTAAAATGATAGCTCTTGATTTATAAGAACTGAAGTGGTTTTGGTTATTATCAAGAAAACAAGGAAAATGGATAGATATGAGCTCTGAAATTAAAGTATTATGAGCTATTTTTATTGTTATCATTCTACTTGTTTGTTTTATGTTTACATCCTGTGCTTTTATTGTGTATTCTTTTTATCCTTGTATAGTGTCCTTGGGTGTTTTGAAAGGCGCTTTGAAATAAAATGCATTATTATTATTATTAATATTATTATTTGTCCAAACAAATGCACTTTTAGTTGTACCAGACATTAAAATGAACAAGAAATTGGAGAAAACAAGGGTGGTCTAATAATTTTTTCCACAACTGTATGGTATAGTTGTCAAATTTGGGGGCTCTGTCAAAAACATGTTTTAAACAGACAACAATAATTGGGGTTTCTTATTTTCTTATTCTATTATTTCTTATTCACAGGTTCAGGAGATTCTCAATGACATCCCAGATCCATCCTTCAGAAGGCATCCATGGTCGTTTGGGGAAACGGGTTGATGCCAAGGGCGTTTACATTGAAATATGAAGATTTACTTTCATTTTCCCATGTAATAAAGAACATGTATTATTTGTTTAAATAAATTTGTAATAGAAAAATGGATTTTATTACCAATTTTTAATGCCTAGTTATTTTTCACCCACAGTGTACACTAAGTGAGCAGATAACAGGTCGGGCAGAAATGTAATTACGTTGGTAAAAGCAAAATGGCTCAAGAATAAAAGTAGTAAAATTATTAAAACTGTTGAAGTCAAATATGCTAGTTGGGTGTGTTCAAGATGTAGTATTAGGTTAAAATGTGAAATTCTATAAATTATAGAGAATGGGTATTACTCAAAATAAATGTTTGTCTCATACGTTCTTCTATGCATCATTTTTCAGATTTCTATTGTGTAAATAAACATAATGTTAATTATATATGTAGTAGCACATATTATACATCTTGATACATTATCCAACCAGCACTTTTGCCATTTATTTTCCAATCATCAATCAAAATATGTTTCAGCACATTTTATTTCTGACACAGACAATTCCCAAAATAATGTCAATAATGACTAAATATGGACACTGACACTTTTTTTCTTACAGGTAAATGCCTACTTTAATTGTTTATAACCATTTGTGTCCATTCCAGGAAATTGCCAAGGAAATGGTTGGAAAAGTGAGTGGGATTTTTAGGCTGTAAAAATAACTATTCTGAGACAAGTTACTCAAAGAAGAACTGCTGTTTATTTCAAGACCTTGTTTGTGCACAGATAAGAACTCACACTGCAACCAACAACAGTTGGAGTGTGAGGAGAGATCTCTGCTGACCGTCCAAAAGCAAGACGCTTTTATACCCGAAGGCTGCTATGTCCGGTGCTTCTGAATGCATCACACACATGATAATTGTATGAGTTTACACACAAGATAACATTTAGCACCTGGGTGATTTCTTGGTAATGATGGCATCTTAAGGCAAGAACATTATCTTCTTGTTAGAGCAACAAGACGAAGCAAACACCAGAACAGACTATGACACTTACATCAGACGAAACAGTAATAATAACAACTCAACGAGGACAGTTATTTTTCAGTTATTTTATCAGGCGCTCTTTGGCCTGTCAAAAGGAGTTGATATTGCAATTTTATATCAGTCTGTTCAAGTTCTATTCTGTGTAGAAGTATTAAGTCAAAACACAGTGCAATGTAGACCATAACACTGAATATCAGACGCAGACACGCAGACGGTTTTGCACCATGAAATGTCCAGACATGTATTGGAAAGGGCAGGTCTAAGCTCAGGTAGCTATATGGAAGATGAGCTCTTGAAACAGACACAGTGCAGATAATGTTTCTGCTGCGTAATTTCATCTAGTGAGGGCAAATAGCAGACTGGACGGTTTAACTACCTCTAAAAACGATCCCATAAGATGAGCCAGTGGAGCTTGTTAGAGAGTCAACATCTGTGGTTTTACGAGGGGATTGTAGAGTGTTCTGTCTTTGATGGGACTGAAACAGCTCGCATGTGATCACAAATCCCACTACTGACACAAAAAGAAAGAGACTCACTCTCTAAATACACCTCTCTCCAAAAACCTTCCAAAGTATTAACATGTAGTGTGTATTGACCATCCTACATTGAAGTCCATCTGGGAAAAAAAAAAAAAAAAGCTCCATGAGAACATCTTCTACTCAGGGTAACATAACACTCCTGATCTCAATTGGAGCCCACGGTGGGTCGTGTTATGTAACAAACCAGTCACCAAAAGTTCCAGTTCCTGGACTTAGGTGACATCTGAAATGTTTGAACAGGTGGTCTGTTGAATAATCATTAGCTTCTGATTTTCCATCTATTTGTTGTTAACATCAGCTTTTTGCTATTTATTAGACATTTTACCGTCATTAAACCCATCCCTACATATGTTTTAGAATTGTTCTTGTTTCTGTGGGACATGAAAGAGGACAGCACGGGACTCGTGGGGGACAGCGAGCAACCACATGCAGATGAGGAGATGCCCATGTGGTGGTGTATCAGGAAACAAGCACGAGGCTCAGCCAAGAGCGCCTGGCAGCACCAGCTCAACCCGAGCCACGTGCCTGCTGGGAACAGGACATGCCCTTATGCCCTTCAATGGCCTGTACCTGATTCCAATTCTCCTCGGTGACAGGATAAATAGATCCCTTTGGTTACGTTAAATTATGATGGAGTGCACCACCTTCAAAACCACAACCAACTTTTGAAATAGGAAGCAGGATATACGCTTCTGATTATTAGTTACTGTTAAATTCATATGGATTCTGTAATAACCATAAGCCATAAAGTTTCAGTGTTTCTTAGTTTGGGTGACCTTTGTTAGATATTATCCCCACTCTCTCTGTCACATTTCCATTAAGCATTAAATACATGAACAAAAACTCTCCATAGATAATATGTAAACTATTAAACATATATTTGTACACAGCAAAAATGCTAAGATTTAACATCAGAGTATCTTTATTTGTAAAACAGCTTTATATAAAACAAAGGTGACACTCAAAGAAAAAATTGTGGGGAGAAAAAAATCAGTAAAACATAAATAATGCTTATGGGAATTACAAATAAAACAATTTATTTGTCTATGTATGTAAAACGTGTATTATGTAAAGCAGTAGCCACAGTGTCCAACTGAGCGTCAGCAGTCTGTGTCATGTGAGCAGAGTAACTTCTATGTATATATTATACATATTTGAGTAGGTATTTATGAGGACTTTAACATTATGTAGAACAAAATTTAGGGAGATAAAATTTTTTGATGAAAACTGTCAAATTACTGCTCAGTAACATGTGGACTTGAAAGGGAAGTCAATTTTGTAAGCTTTACACTAGCATTCAAAACATGCGGTTCTCGACAGAAACTGATGTAAAGCAGGACAAAACCTTTTAGATATTATGTTCAGCTATACTGAAAATACGTTTTGGAGTAAAATATAGAAAAGTCTCTGTTTTGTTGACATGAAAATGTGGTAACAAGTGGACAGGCGTCACCCAAAATGTTGACTTATTATGTAAACAAGTCAGATATGATCACAATGTTTTATTTAATGTATTTAATACTAACACAGTGTTATTTACTTGGGGTGGTCCGTACTGATATAGATAAATGACACATTTAGAATAGAATAGAATAGTCTTTATTTATTTATTTTAGATTACATTTTTTTAATCAAATTCAAGCTATATTTTTATGTCTGAGGCATGTCTATGGTGAAAGAAGTACAACAATAAAATCGAATGGAACTTTTTACAAGTGGTATTTTAAAAAGAACAGTTCCATTAAATAAAGATCTTTAGCTAAAAAAAAAAATCAGCCCACTTGAAAAATGATGTGTGCAAATTTACTTTTTCATTTTGATGTTCACTTTCCCTACAGCTAAGATAGAAAATATTAAAGGAACCATTAAGTTAAACTAAAAAAAAATAAAAAATACAAGACAATGAGACATGGTTCTTAGGATTTTACCATCTGTTTGTTTTTCGATATCTGTAATGTTCAGCTGATGAACCGCCTAATAACTAATGTGTAAACAGATTCTCTAAAATCCATATAAATGAAGAGTAAAGTAGTGCTTTTCAGAAGCTTAAGTACAATCTTTGTTCATATTTCTAATATTCAAATCCAATATTTCTCAGTTGACAGGCTTCTACATCACATGACACTGCAATGACAGGAAAAAAGCAGCGCCTTACAATAAAAGATTTATTACAAACCTGTTTCTCTAAATAAGCTACTGCTCCAGTCTGTTCTATGAAAAATATATAAAATCTGTCTGTTCTACAGGTTATAATGCTTTATAATCAGTTCCAATTCTAGCTTCAATAAAACATTTAAAACTATTCTGCCTTTAAATTACATGACTTGTGATTTCTGTTTAATAAAACTAAACCTCTATTCACTGTTTTTGATGGAATCATATACACTGACATCTAACAGCTCAACAATCCTCCAATGTCTGACAGTAAAAACATCCTTCAGAGTTGGTTTTCTATTAGTGCTTACAATTAATAAACTAAACACCATAAGAGTTTACTTTCTCTCTCTTGGATTAAGCTCTCTATGAGTAATCAGTGCTGTATTTCCTGAGTTATTGCTATGGGATGGAATAAAGTGCACAGATGAGCAGAGCTGTGTACTTCAGTGTTGTAAAAAGCATTTATGTGCACTAACCCATAAGAACAATGGATGTTTTTTTTGGCACAGACAACAGGTCCTCATCCTAACCCATGTTTCAAATAATGGTGGTGGACACTACAACGCCACTTAACCTTATAATAAGTATCTTTGTGAAGCACATTCTGTTCTGACCCTTTTTAAATACATCACAGAGCTGAAAGTACACCGTGTTAATGTGTAAAATGATATCTGTTTTATAAATATGAAGCAGAGGAAAGAAGATGATGGATGTTTCATAAATCTTGGGTTTGTATTTGAACTTTCACTGCAGTCGTCATGCCTATACTCTTGACCTTCTCCAGGCCAACGCCGTCAACATTAACAGCACTTATATTACTACAGTAAAGTTACCACTCATTACCACAGTTTCAATATTTCAATAACTAAATTAAAGGCACAGAATGACTCCCCTTTATTTGGAATAAAGCATATAATAAAGAAAATTATATAAGATGGTAATATGCTTATTATGAATACAAGCATAAAAATAATTTAGTTTATGAACAAATCCATTAAAGAGGACACAGAGTACAAAAGCTTAAATCACTCTGTTTGATAAGATGAAAACATGCTCTTTTTTAGTTACATAAAGAGATCATTTGACAATGATTAATTAGGAGGTCATGTTGACAGGCCACAGGACATTTTACTAGGAAATAGCTTGGTAACCAACAGCAGCTGGCAGCAGGAGGTACTGGATAATTACACTCCAGACTGGCATGTCAGGCAGCATTGAGGTCTGTGTTAAATGGGAAAAAAAATCTTTAGAATTAGTTCTATTCAGCCCAGTGTTATGTCACTATTGCTAATAATAACTCTAACATGGTGAAAATGAAATGCATAAAATCCATGATGTGTTAATGTTTTTGTCTACCTGTACATTCCTTGCTTTTCAGTGAGCAAAGCATTTAGAGTTTGTTTGTAAAAGAAACACGAGAGGTGTTGATGGTGGTCAAGGGTGACTTCGTGACCAGAAAGAAACTTCTAGAATATACACTCAAATTGATTGTGTGTTATGACAATCAGAAGGAGGTGGAAAAATACAGGAAGCTACTGGACTCACAGAATTAACTGGGATCATATGAGTTTTACCACGAGAAAAAAATAATCACAATCAAAAGCATGAAGAATATGAGGGTGTAGTTTTAAGCGGGTATATGCTTCACATTCGGACATTAATTTGTTCATATTTCATTCAACACAAACATTGATGATCAGTGGAAATTGCACTACACCAAACACAATGTGATTTATTCTGTGAGAACTGGCAAATATGACATACAGCCCAGTGTGGAATTTGAAGGAGCATATATTGACTTAAGAGCTTACACACTACTGGCACTGATGGCTCCATAGGGAATGACTTCAAAGCTATATTAGTGCCATTTTCTATCCATCTCACTAAATATGAACCTTTAAAGAGATCCTTTAAGCAGGACTAAAGTTGAACTTTCTCATAAGATGATGACAAAATTTAATGTGTCCTGGCAATTTTCCAAAAGATAAGATTAAAGAGCTTGCAGGGAGGTCATTTAACCCATTCAGTGCCAACTCTAGTAACTATATACCATATTACACACATGTGCATATGCTGCTTATCTATACAAATAAAAACATCAACAGATGGTGATTTTTTGTGACTTAAATATGAATAAACAGCACATGATCAGGTCATATCCAGCCCCACAGATTATAAAGACCATAACAAAGATAATAATAACTTCCAGCGTGTCTGACACTTGACACTGGGCTGATATCCACGCAGATCTTTTAGGTGTGGAACACAGTTGGTGGCTTCCCACATGGATAAAACATCGGCCTTCACACAACACACACCTGTCCACCTCCTGCTCAAACTTTCAACCACCTTGATCACAGGCTGAACCGGGGTCACTGACCAGGGAAAGCCTTATCTGCTTGGTCATTCTCCACGGTGATGAACCCGGCGTGACGACCCATATAGGGTGTTGGTGTTTAGATAGAGGCCAAAGTCAAAGACATAGCCCCTCAACCCACGCATCCTAGAATACACAGGCAAAAGTTCTCTCTACACAGTCTGTGTGCACCTCTGAACACTATCAACCCCAATAAAATGAATATATTAGCATTTTAAAACCACTGTTAGAACTAATACAGCTGATGCTTGGTCAATATTTTATACACCTCAGTTCAACATCACAAATACACATCCTTTTTTTTCCCCTGACAGGCACCGAACGCCCATGCTGAGTGAATCACCTATTGTTACAGTACCTACAAAGCAATATTCACATTTCCATGGCTCTAGAGTTACAGACACAAGGATTACAACTAGCAACCTGTCTGTATGCCTTCCAGGTTTTCCCACCTTCAGCACAGGGAGTCTGAATGTCTGGAAAATTAGATATTATCCAAATCAAAATGTCTAAACTGTGGATGTTTTCAAGTAATTAGTGAGTGAATCAGTAGTAAATAAAACTACAAATAAGTCAAGTACATCCCAGTTATTATTCCAGTAACTGAGTCAGTATGGATTCTTCAGTGTTTTCTAAACGAATACATTAAAAAGGAAAGCTGATACAAAATATCTTCAAATAATTTCATAAGACCAACTGAAAAATCCCATGAGGCAAATACTGAAACTGAAACAAAATGCACTTTGTACATTTTTAATTGATGTCCATATCAGAATTATTTCATATTTAGCAAATATGAGACATGTACAGAGTGGGGTATAGTGTCACTATTTAAAAAAAAAAAAGGCTGATTATTTTTCCTCTAGTTAAAAATGCAAAGCAGTCAAACTACACTGTCTCACATATCTTGTAACAATGTGAAAGGAGACTTAATATGTGTTGTTTCACGGAGCTTTAACAGTGAGTGAAAGCGTAACAGCAGACCCTGAGCTCAGAGCAGTGATTATGTGGAGCATTAAGTTCTACCACAGAGCGCTGTTCCTCCATATGACCATTTATCCTGCAATAACAAAGAGGAAAGGCTTTAAAAGGCTACAACTGCTCATTAATACCACTAGCATTTACGTCTTAAGGTCTGAGTCTGCCATCTGAGTGTAGTATTTAATACCGAAGCGACTTTGGGTCAGACCTGGTTAGTATTAGAAGGAAAAGGAAATGTTTGCGTGTTCTCCTCACCATGTGGCTCGATCACCACCAACACTGGGTTGAGTAAAATATAAGCAAATAGTTACTGGGGATACTGTGAAAATGCATATCAAATAAACAGATAACTGGAAATGAGTTGTGTTTTTTGGGGGGGGGGGAATCTACCGAGAAAAAAGAAACTTTTACGCACCACTTTCACTCAACAAGTGTGTTTATGTGATATCCGTTTATCATGTTATTAACATGAGACTAACGTAGATACAAGGTGTTGTGGTCTAAGACTAAATGCTTGTACAAAAGACTTTCAAAACCATCCAACATTTGAGGACATAAAGATAGACAATCTGTCAGTGCTCCTTAAAGCACATGGTCGTGACATCTGGACTTGGCGCTTACTGCAGGGGGAACCAAACGTGCCATTCTGTTTTTATTGATAACCCACGCCAATAGGAAACAAAGCCATATGTCGCCCATAGTGAAAACCATGTGATCATATAGGCTGCACATTGCTCTGCTGTTCTGTTTTCTCCTCTGCGCAGTATTTCTTCTAAAAATAAATAAATAAACAAACACACACAAATGCACCTACCTGAAACATACACGAGGTAAAGAATATAACTGTATAATTCCTAATAGTAACAAATCAATTTCTCAGTTACAAGAAATAAAACAAATTTGGACAATCTTACCACAGGTTCTTGGCGTGAAGATTTCAGGTTAATTCCACTGATTAGAAGAAATATTGTGATTAGCACGACCTGTTTGCTTCCTTTCTTGACTTCCCTCTCTGTTTTCACTTACAGATATACCAACTACATTCGTGGATATTTGCGCACATTGGGACCGTCGCGCTCCAAGCCAGCAGCTAAATTTGCGCTTTCAGAAATGGTCGGCATTGTAAACCCTCAGAAGCTCAACTGTGGGGGTCGCTTTAGGTCCGCCTCCTTTGTCCTCCTATAGCTGCCCTCGCTGCTCGACGTGTGTGTTTCCACGTTTAGGTGAGGAAAGTGATAGGAAAACCTGTGGACACTGGTTTCTCAGCGTAAAGAAACCGTCAAGGCGCTTTAATAACGCACATGGGACGTGCGTAAAACAAAGAATGGCGCATTGGAGGCTATAAAGAAAGAGGTCCATTAGTACAGGAACATCTTGAAATTTGTATCTCTTAGTTTGCTGTAAACATTAAATCTGAGGTAGAAGATTATTAGTCTGGGCCATACACTTTCTCCTTCACATTACAGTATCTTCCGTGGTGTGGATTTTACACTTGAGTAGTCTGATCCAGCAGCTCTCAGCATGTTGGAGCCTCAGATTTGGCTCCTGTTGTGTGGAAAGCTCTCCTCCCTACTCACTCATGAGAGAACAATGGACAGGCACCATGACGGACAGAAGAACAGCAACACAACTTCACTGAGTCTAACTGCAGTGTTGCATAAGAGTTTTTACTTGTCTTTGCTCTTTGGTAACTGACCTTCATCCGTCTCCTCCATCAGCCAGTATTTATACCTGTCAGCTTCCTCTGGGTTTTATTAAGTCACTACCATTTAACTATGGAGAGTATTTTGTCTCTAAATAACTTGAATATATATAAAATGATATATATACATATACATACATTTATAAATATCCAAATATAAAATACAAATATAAAAATGTGACATACAAATAAAAAAATAAAAAATATATATAAATAAACATGTATTTGTAAATATATTTTCGAGATTTGAAAATAAATATGCTTGACTTTGTATCTGGAGTCTGCATATCTGAATCTCCTTTTTACTTTTGTGTCGATGACGTAATTTTGAGACATTCTTACTGCACGCCAAGATCC
>JAPSES010028653.1:0-12930 GCA_029822895.1 Maxillicosta whitleyi
GTTTATGACACACCAAGCCGTTTGAAAATTGAGCAAAATATAGTTATTTCAGCACTACATGCACAATAGACTTTAATGTTATAACTGGATGATCGGTCCTGTCCCAAGATGGCCGCCAAGTGACGACGTCGGGTCCCATTGGCTCTCAGCGCCGGTAAGGTATCTAGCCTTTCTAGACATGTCTATGGTCGACGCCACAGGACGGAGGACGTAGAGCTGGGAACCGTGCGTGCGCGTTCACGACGGTTACTACCTACTCCACTGCGCGGGCACGCGGGGAATTCATAAACCTTCAAAAGAACATTAGACAGGGTTTAGTGCTCTCGAATTGTAGAATAAAACTTTACTATTGACGTACAAATAAGTCAACCTATTGCTGGTTGTTATTATTGTTATCACATTTATCCTTAAAGAAATATATCTATTTTTATGCAGACTTCAAAATTAATTTTCCCCTGATATAACATTATCTACATGTTCAACTTCCATCCATTAATTTTCTGAACCCGCTTTATCCTCATTAAGGGGTCGCTGCTATATCACTAGCTCATCACAGAGCTGACATATAGAGACAATCACTTTCACATTCATACCTATGGGAAATTTAGATGAATCAATTAAGCATGTTGAACTTTACAGCAAAAAACAGGTATTTTAATGTATTTCATTTACTGATCAAATAGATGTTCACTACAGCTGAAAGTAAATTCAATAGTTGTTCAAAAAAACAAACAACGAGGCAAAAGTGGCTTTTTCAGCAAAATATATAATCAACTAAACTTAAAAACAGGTGATTATAAGCACTGTTATTTGTCAGAATACATTGGCTTTATTGGTGAATCAATGTTACAGAACATGATGGGGATTTCCACATTTAAATGGGCTATACTTAATGATGTTGAGAAGCTGGATTTTGCATGAATTATTTCAAAGTATCGATAGGATAAATAGTTGAAAAGTTATTGAACATTTTAGATCAGCATGCTTGCAGTTTTCAGCGGGTGCTTAGATCTCCAAAAGTTAAATAATTTATGTGTAAATAGTTACATTACAGTAATTCATTCATTCATTTTCTGAACCCACTTTATCCTCACTAGGGTCACAGGGGTCGCTGGAGCCTATCCCAGCTCCTCATGGGTGAAATGGGTTAAGGCAGGGTACACCCTGGACATATTGCCAGTTCATCGCAGGGCTGACCATGACAGAAGTATACTGTTAAAATCAGTTTAATATGTAAGATGCATCTATTTAAAAGTAGTTACAACTTTTAAACCTGAGAAGCTCTTTTAACTCCCGCCAAAATCCAAAGTCTTATGAAGCATAATGTTTAACCACAACTGTGCATTGGCAATGATTCTTACTGTATAATTTAAATGTTATTTTAACCACACTAAGGATCTTTTTCAGAGGGATCTATTTTGTCTGTCAGTGACTGTTCATTTTTTCAATTTTTACTTAACGTACACCTGGCCAGACTCCCATGCAGAACAAGGCCTTTGGTCAAATACATCTGGCACTGTCCACATTCAACTGCCCTGCACAGGATTCCACAGAGCAAAGGTTCAGATTAACAGCTTTTACAGTGTAGGAAGGCAGGGCATTGACATACATTGTGATTTTGGCAGGAAGAGTGCATTTGGTTTTTACTATGCATGTTTCAAAGAGGTCAAGGCTTGATAACATAGACCTGAGTGTAGTGTAAATAAAGACAATAGTCTCACAATGGTCCCAAAGACATTAGCGTCTACTTTAAAATTTCAGTCTGAACACAAAGAAACATTTTTACAAATACATGTCACAACTTGCATTATTAAGTGATGACGTACAGACTTTGAACTTATTCATATTTCATTGAAGCTTTCAAATAGATACATAACTGTACATAAAAATGTCCAACAGGCCTCATATGCACTGATCGGGTTACTTGAGACACTTAGAATATTTCCAATTCAGAAAGATTTAGAAGTAAAGCTGTTGCCGGAATATTGACGTCAGAACTGTCAGTGGATTTATACCTCATGGAAAAAGACAAGCAGGCATTTTTCTTAAGCGACAGGATAATTTGTCACTGCAAAATATGTATATGCATTTTCATGAAAGGATCACTAAGTTTACAAAACAAAAATATCAAACCTCACATTTCACAATGGCTACCATTGAACTCATATTTATTAATCATATGTTTTAGTGTATCTATATGTTAACTAGACTAGTTAAGAATGGTAATATTGCATTTCAGAGAACTTGAATTTCTCAGATCATAAAACTAAGTGGACCCAATAGCATCCATTTGGATGAATCAAACTAATAAGTTTATCCAACAGTCCTGCTATTTGTGGTTTTTCCTGCATATAATTAGACAACTTTCAATTTATTATTCAGATGAAAATATGTTACTACAGGATGGTCACTAATGTAATGATTATTCAGTATAACAGGAATAAAGACTGTCTCTAGAATGTTCTGATTTTAATCCCATCTGGGTATGATTATAAACTAAGGCACCACACAAATCTATGCAATCAAGAGCCACAGTTTGTACAAACTTCAATGTTCAGTTATGTTATTGCCCTCACACAGGTTTAATGATTTCCACTTATATAAGTCAAACTGCTGTCATATTTTGATTACAACGACCTATGACTTACCAAGTCTCACGAACATTCTGCATTTACGATCAGATATGCCCCAGAAGTCTAATTTTCAAAATGTTACTGTCATTTCACCTCCACATACTAACTTCATAGGCTTCAGTTATATGAAAAAACATACATTCCAGTCCCTTCTGCACCAGGGTCATGTGACCTCAAGTCCAAATACAAAAAACATTCAATATGTTAAATTAATTCTAGTGCACACTGTGTGAAATAAGACTGGTATGGAATATGTATTGGATAAGCCAGCAGACAAAGAGAAATCAGGGGAGCAGCGGTGATTTATTTGTGAACAGAATACAAGAGTTTTCACAACATCAAAAAGAGGACTAACGGTAAGAGCACTGGTGGTGGGTGTCTCTCACAGGTTTCCACCTCTGTTGTTAATGTCATTAGCAACAGGTGCATGAACCAACAGCTTTGTCATGATGACAGACTCCTTCGTACAAGCCCATCTTTATTAAAAAGTGCTGGTTTCTCCTGTCGTTCATCCCTTCGCTGCTTCTGCATCCAATCATTCAAACAAAGAGTACAACTATTGGACTCATCAGGTGAGAAGAGTGTGTGGTGTACATTTAACTATCAAATAAAATTATCAACAAGTCATGCTCCTGGATAAGAAGCAGTCCTGAAAGGCAAACAGGGAACATGCCCGAAATCTCTTCAACATTCTGGAAAATCCATTTACTTTATGTCATCACAGGAAACAAAGAGGGCGAAATCACTTAGAGATGACTTTCCCACTAACAAGGCGTCAGCGCTGGAGACAGTTCCTGAACTTTATCTAGCATCAACCAGAAACACTGTGAACAGCAACAATAATGAACTTATACTTTGGAAACTTAATTGCAAAATGATCATTCTCTAGTCGACTTCGGAAAAAAAACACAATTTCACGACAACTAGGATTTTTTTTTAAAAAAAAAAAAGGGTGAAGAGAATAAATAGTGCATTCAAGGAAAGTGAACAAAACTGGACTAGATTTCACAGTTGTGTGTTGTTTTTCAAAAATCCTTTCAGTGTGATTATTCATTCTGATCATGGTACATTTACATTAGATTTTTAAAAAGCTGATCTGGTTGTGTGGTCCAACACTGAAGCCTTATTTGGTGCATTTCAAAGGAGGATTAGGGACGAGGCATGATTCCCCAAGACAAAGGATCCATGCTAGTGTTACACTCTACAGGTTACAGGTGACAGATAACAAGACATTCTCCCTTCTCAGATCACAGCCTCTTGTCGAGTACAGTAGGCAGCGGAGTGATGACATCACAGGAAACGGATTCCCGCCCCAAACTGGACACCATCGCATATCCTACGAGAGGAAGTAGATGAAATGTAAGGGATGGCTTCTGTAATGGAACTGTATTTTCTTTTGCATTTTTGGGATGAGAATTAAGAGCAGAAGCAAACAGGATATGCAGATGTCAATGTAGTATTAAGTGTGTATCCTTCGTTGCAGCCAGGGAATTTCTTGTGAACTAGACATTTGTAGCATCACAGAACTTCTTATTTAAAATAAGATAATAACATCTATAAATTGTTGTTGTTATTTTTTTATATTCAGTGTGAAATACTTGTATATTATGTTGTATGTTGTGTCCAAATGTTTGGGTGTTTTGTATGAGCAGAGATCACTTGACTGTAAACCAAATCTACCTTTGGGTACTAATAAAGTCATCTAATCTAATCTAATCTAATCTAAAACTACTTCAAACCAGTACAAATTATTTCAAACATCTGCTCATTTTTCTGTTGCGAATGGATCAAAAGTGTGACTGCTGTTCAGTGTGTTGTGAGTGACAGTCTGGTACAGTCTTACCTGTCCCCACTCTGAACACCCATGGGTACACAATAGTTGAGCTCCAGTCTAGCGATGTTTCCCAGCCGCAGTACGATCCCTGCTCCATATGACCAGCGAATACACTCTGCTAGCTTCTGAAGGTGAGCCCGAGGACCTTCACCTGCACACAAACACACGAGTACTGCGTCACAACAATAACCAGCGTCAACCTGTTTGAACACAGTAGCAGACGTGATATTGAGCAACGTTTCCTGCTCACGCACCATAGTTGAGGTTGCAGAGGTTTCCTGCGTTGAGGAAGAAGTGCGTTCTGAAAAGGTCACCGAAGCCTCCTTTTCCTGGTCTGAAGGGAAGTGGGGTGTAGAGGTGCAGACCACCTGCCCAGTATGCCTCACCACCTAGGTAGTCACCTGGAAGACACGGGCAATCACAGGACGAACTATTATTGGATGTAGGAGATAAATAGTGTTTTCAAAATCAACACTGCCATGTTACAATGAATGATTGAGGTGAATTTAATTAATAATCTCATCTAATTTGCTTAAGTGTAGGGACACGTACAACACCTAACTTCTTCTCTTCATATGTAAAATCTCAGTCTATTACCATCTAGTCACATATCTGAGTGAAGAACATGTGTTTAGCAGAGTGTGTTGTAAATCATACTTGACATTAATCAACAGCTAATTAAACCACTGACCTTCAAATATCCAGAGTATTTTAACTAGTATATTAGTTCCAGTTTTTCAGTGACAGAGATCAATAATTTTACCTTCACTCTGTGGCCCAATACTGTACATCCCAAATCCTCGTACACTGGTGGGACCTCCAAGGTAAAACCTGAACAAAATACAAAACCATTGTTAAAGTATTCACACAGGTCTGTTTAAAATAAAAATATATTATTTAAAAAGTAAAAGCACTGATAAATTAACTCATACAAACATCTTAAATAAACTGACAGAGGAAAAGAGCTTCTTAATCATCCACACAAGATGGTTTGGTATTGACTACATATTTGGTGTTCTTTGAAAATGATCAATAACATCTACATAAACATCTTCTTGCACAGACCACAGTTTGGTGTAAACAGGCAGATATTTGTAGGAGTCTCTTTAAGCAGTCTCTGCAGCGTCAAAGCCAGATGGTGGTGTTTGCATAAATCTGTCATACCTGTCAGCAATACAGGAGGGTTGTCCTCCAAGAGGATAAAGCATCCCACCCCAAAGAGATGCAGACAAAACCTGAGAAAGAACAAAACATTCTCTTAGTACAACCACAACCTCCTAGAGAAATTATCCACTCAAGCAGAACAATGTAATCATTGTTAGTAATGCTCGGTCACCCTCTAGTGGTTCTCTGAGGTAACACTTGTCTGACAGAGGTTTAAACAATTCATTCATATAGTGTATATAAACTATGTCAAACAGTACAATGACTGCAGCTTCAATAAAAAATTACAAGTTGGACTCTGGATTCTTTCAGTCTTACCGAGTCCCAGAAGAGCCGTCTGTTGAGCTGAAGCTCAAAATCCTCTTTCAAGAAGCTGGCATCTCCTCCTGTGTACCCAGCCAACTCCTGCACAGAAACACACAAACCTCAGAGTCAACTTGTTCAAATTAGACAAATGACACTGACATTTTTAAAAGCACTAAGGGATTCATTTCCACTGTTGTTCTATTCAGTTTCACTAGCAGGCATGACAAATGCACAATCTTTGTATAAATTAATGTGCACCATAAAAAGTGTCTTTAGTGCTTATTAAAGTGTTCCTAAATAGCTTAAGTGTCTCACTTGTAAAACTATGCAGGATGTGAAAAGTTGCTGTTTCCATATTCATGCACATGGGCACACTTACCTGATTGAGTCGCAGTAAGGCACCTCTGCTGGGGAATATTGCAGAATTCCTTGAATCAACAGATATGGTGTGCTGAAACCAAAACCAACATTATGTTTTAAATATGCCCCTAAACATCTCCTATCATTATTTACACAAACTGAAAAACAGAAATAGTTATCATTAAAAACACATTAAAATGTTCTGATAAACCATTCATACCGAGAGCGCAGATTTCAGTGAGTGTCCACTCTCCTCTCGCACAGCGAAGGAGGCACTGCGTGCCAGGCAGCCCAGCTCCCTCCACACACCTTCCCATTTCAGTGTGTGGTTGGTCCATCCGACAGGAAACTGTAGGATGAGATGATGATTTAGAACTTGAGCAGAAATTAATGAACATTAAACCCATTTACACACAGGGACACGTTGAGTGAAATGCCTTTGTGTTTTAATGTAAATGAATCTCTGTGTTCCTGTGCTTCTCTGTGGGTTGCAGTTGTTATTGCACTTAAATTAAGGCTGCACTGTTTGAAAGATTTTATTGTCACGAAGCAAAAAAAAAAAAAAAAAACATAATTACCTCTCACTATATTGAAATTCAGATGGTCTGGGAGGAGGTGAGAGACACCTACTCCTGGACTGTGTTTTCAAGTTGTTGAAAATCTACCCTGTGATGTAGATTTTGTCTAATCACAGATGTTTCCAGACAGGTAGGGGTTAAAAAATGACTGTTGCTGTTGTAATTACTGATCAAATTCTGATAGATGTGACCTATACATGATTTGATGACTCTACATCTGGTCAACATGGAATTTTGGAAAATTGGTTTCACTATTTCCATAATGGCATGAAATTGAAAAGGGTCCGTCTGTATTTATACTTAGTCTTTTCATTTGGACCGAGAGGAAAGAGCTGAAGGACACTGTGTATTTTCAAATTCTGGGGGTTCTTCCCCATAGCTGCTGTTCCTGCAGCTTTGAGGGAATTTTAGAGATATACCGTAGTTCAATAAAACATTTTGTACTTTACAATCTATACAATGCTCAACACCAACTGTCCTTAGACTTGTGGTTTAGATACCAGATAACTCATTAAAACACCACAGGCAGTTTTTGTCAATGGAACAACATGGATTCAGCAATAAAAAAAAATCTAAAAAAAAATCAGCCCAAAGCATTTACAGACTGGAATTTTTTAATTACTGCACATCCAACTTACATTTAGCTCTGCTGACATCCCTCTGTCTGTCTCTTTTAGAGAACTCCATGGGAACTGTCCGGTAACTTTGTACATGTTTAGAGTGAGGCTGAAAAAGAAGATATATAAAAAAAAAAAAAAACATGGTACATTTAATGTAGCAGTGATGACAATATTTGTGTTCCTATGAAAAAGATTAAGAGTTCATTACTTGCGTTCAAAGTGTCCAGGCTGGGGCTTAAAGAAGGACAGGCCATAGGACGTCTCTTTAGTTCCATAAGAGAACTGGAAGGTCAGTTTCTCAGCGCGACCAAACACATTGGGCAGCTTCAGACCCAGCACCTGCAAGACAGAACACCAAGTTTATGTAATACCCATTTAACCATTCTAATGTGGTAGGAAAACTAAAACTAGGGTTCCCACAGGTTTCTAAATGCAAGACTTTTTAAGACTATTTAGAATAGACTTCAATGCTCATTTCACAGCCATATTGGGAAAAATTTGTGACTCATAGAATTTAGGAGTGTGTCTGTCCTCGGAGGATGCATTTACAGCCTGTGTGTGTGTGTGTGTGTGTGTGAGTGGGTGTGTTGCCATTGGCTCCCTAGTGCTGACGTCAGGCCACAGACGTACAGTGACGTTCTTTTACACTTAAAACGGCGGCAGCTCAGGAGAAAACATCAGCAGCAGGTTGACGGACAAATGTAAAAGAACTTTCTTGCCATCATATAAAGACGTGTATAAATTTGTGGAATACGATGGCGCAGTCATGTTCTGTGTGGCTCTTGAAGGCCCTCCCATCAAAGATTTGAACAGTGTTCGTGCTTTAAACAGGTAGCTCATATGTTCACAAAGGGCACAGAGGATGGAATGACCCGTTTGCGTGATGTGGTACCGGCTCGACTCATTACTCCGATGCATTAATTCCATGTCATCTGCTCAGAGTGGTACCAAAAAAGTAGTACCAGGTACCAAATTCCAGGTCCTTTTTCATAATGGAAACACAATTAAAGCAGAGTCGAGCCAGTCCCACGTAGTGTAAACGGGGCGTAAGAATACATTCACCCATACACACTAGTACTACAGTACCATGTAATTGTAATATAATGACAAATAAAAAATATGCAGGGAGAAATGTTGTGTAATGTCATCTACAGTGAATTGATAATGGATTTTAGTCAAAGGTAAGTTATGACGATAGTTTGCACAACACCATGAGAAAAATAAGAATGTCTTTCACAGGGCAAGTAGGAATTTAGACGGGGCAAGTAGATTTGAAAACTACTTGCAGGGCAAATAGAGAAAAAACCTTAACATCGGACCCTGAACATGAAGGTAAATCTGAAATGTGAGGGTCATGTGTAAATGTTTGCTCACCATGCTGCCTTCATTGTTGCCGACCATGGTGTTATAGCTTCCCGTCAGGCGCTTTACCTCCGTCACCTCAAAAGTTACATCCAGGCCATTGGGCAAAGCATCTGAACCTGAGGACAGTGAAGGATTGTTTCTGTTTCTAATTGTGTTTATTTTCACGGTTCAGGCCACTAAAATTTTAATACATTTAGCAGACAAAATTGAAACATCACAAAACCAGTCCCAAAAGAACACAGCTTGACATAACACATCAGTGTAAAGTTCTTATTTTTCTTGTCTGTCAGTGGTTTGTTGCTGTAAATGTGACAATAATGCTTTTAGGTCTAAGTTAGTTACCTTCAGAGGTATCAATAAGCACCTCCACCTCTTTAAAGATACCCAGGCGCAGCAGCTTCTGCCTGGCAATGTGAGACTTTTTCATCACCTGTGGTCAATGAATACAAGGTAAACAGTGATATTAATCAAATCAGAGTAACAGTGCAAACTGTGTGGTACATTTGTGTCTTTAATACATACATCAATTAGATTTTTAGCGTGGAAAACATCAGAGATCTCATAACCCAGCAGATCCTCTTTGGTTCTACCCAGGCCCTGGATGTTGACATGTTGGACCACCACCTGCAAAGAGAACACATGTAAAATGACTTAATCAACAATATCTAAAGCAGATATACAACACTCATTCAGATCAAACATACTGCTAACAATAATCTTAAGATAACAAGATTCAGCTCACATCTTTATTTTCGAGAATCTCCTGCTTTGCCTCCTGTTCTGGTTCTGGTGCCTCCACCAAGTCATCAGGGTTTACACTCAAGTCTCGGCCATGCATGGGAAGAGGATCCAGACTCTGCATCAAGGACAAGTAGAACATTTAACTCACTCATAAACATGTGACCTGTAATAAATCCTACACCTTGAAGTCATTTCCACAGATAACAAACCCCAAGAGGAAATGAGAAGATTCTATGCTAATTTTGAAGCTTTGTTATTCTTAACTAGAATTTAATGATTTCTGATATAGATAGGCACAAATACATGACACAGGTGATGCATTTGCAGTGTTATGGTGCAGCTGTCATGGAGAAAAAGGGCAGGAAGTCAATGGGTGGAGCCATAGGAGACAGTCTGACATCCTACGGCCAGTGAACTGCACATGCCATGGTGAGTCTGTCCAGAATAGAAGGTGAAAGGACCGGAGCACAGACAGCCAAGATGAATAGCAGTACTTCTACAGGGACAGTTAGTTTACTTTGATCATTTTGGTTGATGTATTACAGTTATGGTATAGAGTACAATAGGGAATAATAGCGTATGAAAGGCCTTTTACAGAAATAATTAGACTGGAGCTAAGATATTAAAAAAAAATGCATCTGTGCAGATCTCTTTGGTATGCAGAACACTTGAAAGCACCATCAACCTGATAAAACTTGAACAAGACAAATATGTACACACTTTATACTAGTTACATCATTCATATTTGGAAACCCTGCCAAATATTTTCAGCATATTCCTAAATCGTAATTATATTGTTCAACATCACACGTTTCGGCTATTTATATTTGCTTTCCTCCGTATTTTTCCTCATTATTCATCTTTTTGTGGCTTTGTGGAACAGAACATCGAGTACAAACGCTGGTCAATGTGCTGCCTTCAACATACACTGGGCAGGGAGGTCATGGCAAAGAAATGCACCGAAAAGCCAGCAGTCAAGAACAAAAAAGATTTTTACCTTAGCGTGGACAGTCCCCATGGTGACTACCTGCTTCTAATTTCCTCTTCAGCCGGGATTCAGTGCAATAAACAGAGGGGAAAATTAGAAAATGACAGCGGCTACTTTCTCCAGTACCAATCCCCCTTCAAGGGAGACGCCATGACAGGTAGTGAGGTCTTGTGTTGTGTTCACGGACTCCTCATAGGATACGTAAACTTCGGAATAAATCTTGATCGTACTTTTTCGCTTTTATATACGTATAAATGAGACTAAAAAAAACAAAACAATCATACCTATACAACAATACAAATCACTTATAATTATATAAAAATTTTGAATAGGACATCAAGACATTTCCACCTGCAGCATAGCTTTACAGTCTTTTAGTAAAATAGATATTTAATCTCACAATGTGTGAAACGCTGGGCACAATAATGGGGCAACAATAACGCGGAGAAGAATATTAATTAGCAATTAAAGGCAAGTTTGTACATGTATTTTACACGGGGTTTCTACTGTCACTCTGTACTGAAGCTAAAATATCCTGACGGCCCTGTGAATGCACTTCTTCTACTGTAACACAGGCCTAAATAAGGACAAAATAACTGGCAACAGATATACTCCTTGAAACAACCAACGATCACATGAAAACAGCGAAAAAAGGATTCGGAGTAATAATGTCTTATAATTTCTAAAAAGGTTTTGCTCGTAAATGCAGCACCGTGCCCTGTGCCTGTGATTGGTTAGAAATAGAATCATTAAAGTAGGCGTGGTGCGCCGTCACGTAGAATGACCAGTAGATGGTGCTGTTTGTGTGTTTTTTAGCCCTTTACGCATGGATAGTGTAACTTCCACAGATCACTGAGTGCAGATTCTGCAGAAAACAATTATACTTTGAATCTAAGTTCCATCCTAAGACATATTTACTGGTTTCCCGGTTAGTCAGCTGTAAGTGTTGCTGACTGTTTTTTCTTTAAATGAAAGAAATATTCATTGATACTGTAATATAAGCTGACAAGTTGCTTGATATATATATATATATATATATATATATAAAATCGCTGAATTTTAATTGAAACAAGGGTCTGCATTTGAGCAATAAATGGGTTCCACTGTAATGTATGCTCAGTGGCTTATTCACTTAATCAGTTTAAGTTTTATCTATATTTTTTATTTATTTATTTATTTTTATGAATGGTTTTCTATTAGCCTCAGTCTAATCAAAATCAGTCCAATATCCAGATATTCTTGGCTGCCCGTCTGATTACAGTCAATGGTTTGGAAACCATTCGATGTAATGGGTATTTTAATTTTAAATTGTTTAGTCCAAGTGCGATATAATAAGGGTTCTAGGCTCAAAATGTTATATTCTGCTCTGGATCACTGGTCGAGAAAATAATCCTCCAAACATTTCTCATGATTTTTTAAAAATCATTTTACCTACTTTCTATTGCGACAAGAATCTGGGAAGTAACTTAAATACAAAGACTGATTTTTTTTAAATGCTTTTATTATTTTTAAAATGTAGGATTATGCACCGTTGCCTAAAGTTGGATAAAATATATTTACTTCTCAAGAAATGATTATGATAATGCGATTTATTCTTGAAAGACAAAATGTAAATATATATATAAATATTGCACGTTTTTGCGTTTGTAAATTTTGATAACTGCTTTATAAATATGTAGTCAGCGTTAAAGCAGCGGGACATTTAATTGCATGTAAAGTGATCATTGCATTTTAGTCCTATGAGGACAAGACTTTAACAGTTTTACTTAAATTTATAAAGACAAACAAAAAAACACCCTGTCTACAGAAAAGCACATTCAATATTTTATTTTATTGTTTTTAAAAAGTGTGTTTTTAATGAAGACAGCTACAAGCCAAAACATTTACTTTCCTAGGTCTTTGGAGGATAAACACTAATGCCCTTGAACCTCTCATAAAATCATTGTAACAGTGGGATTTCTTCTTTATAGTTGATAGTGTAACTGACGCTCACTGATGTGTAGAAATAGGAATTAAAAGAGGAATGTGTCTGAAAACAAAATGATCCCAACTTGATGGTCAAAGGTGTATATTAGGAATGATCATATGGTGATGAATCCGTGATTTTTACGGGTCCTCGTGGGGTTGTAGGAAAACTTAAGATGAAGAACACCATGCATATCCTCGGGAATAAAGCCGTTTTTATACCTGTGGGTGTGGAGACCTTGAACGCGCTGAGGGGAACCCGTGGCACCATCATCATGACGCTGCTCAATAAACCCATACTCTCTCTCTCTCTCTCTCTCTCTCTCTCTCTCTCTCTCTCTCTCTCTCTCTCTCTCTCTCTCACTCTCTCTCTCTC
>JAPSES010028660.1:0-12928 GCA_029822895.1 Maxillicosta whitleyi
ACGCGTGAAGCTCTGATCCGCGAATTTAGCGCACTGTCGTCGCCAAAAGTTGGTTCAACTGTTGAAAATTATCAGATGGATAATAGTCTTTTATAGGAATTGATACGAAGGTTTTAAATTTATGACATTTTGAATTTACTACCTTATGTCACTTTAAGAAGGTCCTAACAAGAGGAGTCACATAAAAGTTCCATCGCTGTTCTACAATGTCAGTAAGTTAATGGCAGTATTAGCTATCATGCTGCTTAGCTCTTATGTCCAAATATGGTTACTTTGGTTCCTGAAAGAGAACATGGTGAAAGCTGAAACACACTTAAGCAAAAAAATAAATAAACAACAACATTATTAAAACCAAAGGTGTCAAACTCATTTTCTTTCACACATTCAGACCAATATGATCTGCAGTTGGCCACACCAGTTGGTTAGTATTAGAATAGCTTGTAAATAATGACAAAAAATGTTTTTTGTTTGTTTGTTTGTTTATTTTACTGCAAAACATTAAATTATTAGAATTTTGACATTTACAAACTATCCAAACAAAAGCTGCAAACCTGAAAAAAACTAGAAATTCCTGAAGAAAAATAAATGCAATTTTAACATTATTATGCCTTAACTTATCATTTATACATGTACATTACAGATCAGGTCTATAAAAGACACAAAACATTTAGTAACATTTAGTTTATATTCTTAAAATTAAACTTAAGGTTTTTTTTTTAGGCATTTCAAGTTCATATTTGTTCAGGTTATTCACATTTTTATGTTATAGGACAGTTTGTTAATGTAAATATTTTACTATTTAAATGGACTTTTTGAACTAAAACAAAAAACATTTGGATCTGTTATTATTTATAGGCATCATCTAATGTAATTAGTTTGACATTAAACCAAGAAGAAAATTTGGAGTCATTATTGTTAGATTATTCCGTTATTATTTAACATGAAATCACAATTGAGCTGCATATGATCCCTGAACTAAAACTAAGTTACCGCTGCCTGTTAAGTGTAATATTTACACTTTTAATTCATCCCACAGACTTAATTGGAACCTGTGACAGTTCGGTTTTGGCCCCAAAGCTGCATGTTTGACACCTCTGATTAAAACCAATTTACACTAATGTCAGATTGTTCTACTTGTATACAGATTTATCCAACGCAGCAGTTGGGTTATGCGTTTAATAATATCTGATGTGAGATTTTTAGTTTGTCAGATGTGTTGTGAGTATTGATTGAACACAATAAAAATAATCATTATCATTTGACATAAGACGCAGCACAGTTAAACATTAACCTTAAACCAGTGCAGTGTTGAAACGCAGTATGAATTGTATAAGTTTTGTTAACAAAGCTAATTTGTAAAAAAAAAAAAATACATTTGGTTGGTTCCAGTTCTTTTAAACCCTGTTGCAACTTGATGACCGTCGGAAAATGTGGGCCCCGAGGTGAGACCAGCTCAGAAGCACTGGTTTATCGTACATCTGTAAATTGGACCCATGTGGTTAAAATACATTATTAATGCTTCTAACACAACCTCCATGTGCGCCGTGTTCAGCTGCTACGTTCGTTATGTGCTAAAAAGTATCTTTAGAAGTGTTGTAGATCCTCACATGTTCACTCAAGTAAAGAGAGTTTAAGTAGGAAATGAGAAAAAGTCAGTACCACATAGGCTGAGGCTTTATCACAGCGGCTTGGGTTTGATTACAGTCCAGAATAATTTGCTGCGAGTCATTTCCACATTTATTTTTTTATTTCCACTGGAGTTATGTAATGAAAAAAAAAAAAAAAACTATCACCAAAACAAAAACATATTTTCCTCAAGTTTCTCCTTAAGATGCAAAAAACTATTTTCACGTTCAGAGGTGCAGGTTGTGAACACATCCCATAACCCTTAAACTGGTCTAGTCTGGATTACAGTAAGTACACAGTGGTGCAAGATGCTTTTTGACACCCCATGCATTTGTGAAATATCGCATTAAAAATGACTCTTTTCAGTCATTGAAGTAAAAAAAATAGTGTATATTGTTCGAGTCGCCAACCCCACGTACTTCCTTCTGCATATGCTCTGTTCTGTCGAGGCCAAAACTTGATATTTCAGCAAGATAATGAAACACATCTAGGCCGTGACATGTTGAAACTGCCAAGAATTTATTTATTTATTTTTTTGTCAAGATACCCATTTTATACTGAATTGTTTTTAAGATTGAGTTTAAAACACATTGTATTTGAGAACATTGAATTAAAAACTTTTTTTAAAATAATATAATTGTGAGTATGAAACTGTGTAAAAATTCAAAAATTCCATAAAAAAATTCAACTTAAAAAAAAAAAAAAACTGAATAGCTCATTGGTTAACACTGCAGACTTTAGTGTGGAAGGTTGCCAGTTCAAATCCCATACCTTGTAAGTTGCTTTGGATAATAGCATCAGCAAAATGTAATATAACGTAAAAAAAAAAGAATTCAAATTATGAAATACAACTATTAAAAGAAACGTTTAACTGTGAACAAAATACAACCATTCATTAAAAAAAAAGTTATTGCAAAATGCAACCATTCGATATCTGACGGCACAATGCTTCCATAGTTTTGCTATTTTTAAAAAAAATGCATTTTGCTGTTTGTGTTTTTTGAAACAAAAAACATTTTTCCACAAATATTTCATGATAGTATTAGAGACTATGAACCTTTTTAGAAACCTTTTCCCCCTACTGTATATTAGAGTCGTCCTGGCATGTATCTTCCATCATTGTATAACCATTTCACCTAAAACCTCTACATTAAACACTGATAACGGCAGGTTTTGATGAAAAATGATGTACAATGGCATCATGAGACAGGGTCACTGGTACCAATGATGTTCCCTATGAAAGCGTAACCCTTATGGATCCTACAGATATAGACAGTTTTCTCAATCTAACAGACCAGGAAAGTGTGTGAAAACAAAAACTGGAATTTAAAATGCTTTCAATATTCGACTCCCGACCTCTGTGCCTCTCTTATACAGCAGATCTTGCACGATTTTCTTATCGCCGCCCCAGCAATGACACCTGCAAAGTTCTTTATGCCATTTTGTTTTGTTGGGATTTAATTATTTTTATTTTCAAATATGCGCACATTTTAGCAAAACACACCGTTGCCGTATCCTTGTAGCCATTGCAATATTTTACATAATTCAGACTGTTTTATGTCCCTGTTCCAGAATGATAATGAGATCATCCAGACCTCTTTTAAAACACGAAATGTGGAGGTATGCAAAACCAGATTTTGTCCACAGAATTTCACCAATAGATCAGTGATGTTTTTTTCAGCTGGTTTATGACCTGCTGCT
This sequence comes from Maxillicosta whitleyi, assembly GCA_029822895.1. Taxonomy (NCBI): domain Eukaryota; kingdom Metazoa; phylum Chordata; class Actinopteri; order Perciformes; family Neosebastidae; genus Maxillicosta; species Maxillicosta whitleyi. Next base: position 3,328 of record JAPSES010028660.1, read on the forward strand.
CGGATCAGCAGGTGTCAGACATACTGGTGCTGGTATCATCCATCCAGTCAAATGGGGCTGCGGGTCACCTGACCGACAAAAGACTGTTGGCAGAGCAGCAGCTGAAGATGAAAAAAAAACAGGCATTTTAGTTCTGATATGTCAGCTTTGTGTCACCTTGTCGCCACCCACAGTTCCATCGGTCCAGGCGTTTGTCGGACAGTGTCGTCACAGGGTTGATACAAACAACCATGGCCGCAGCACGTGGAGTCACACCATGTGACTAGTGGAGTATGCAGTCATGGGCTGGCATAAGTAATGCCTAAGTCAATACACTTCAAAAAAAAAAAGGAGAGACTAGTAAATATATTAGTAAATAATAGTAAATAATATTTACTATTCTCTCCTCTTTTATTATTCTTATTTTTTTAAGTGTATTGGCTTATCGTCAGGCATTACTTATGCCAGCCTATGACTGCATACTTCACTAGTCACATGGTGTGACTCCACCCACTCTGACACCCATAGGTGCTATTTTAACCTTTGACCTTCTTTTTTTTTTGTCTATGCCCTGATGAAGGCCTATATGGCCGCAACGCGTAGGCCCATGTGCTTTTGAAATTATTTGTTGTATTAAAGGCGATTTTAATAATTTCTACAAATCTCAGAGTGCCTCTGCTCTTTTCTTCATTTTGAACACACAGTAGTTAGTTTGCAAATTCTACCTGTGGTTCAAGACTCCTTCTGTGCGGCATATAGAGTTGCCGTGAAGCAGAGAATAAAATCATAATAATTCTGTTGAATTGACTTCAGACGGGAACAGGCGAAAGGGTGGGAGTCTCTCCATCAAAAGCAGAATCTTTTTCTCTGTTTGCACAAGTCCATCCTACTCATATCAGCTCCTCTCCGTCTGCCTTCTCCTCCTACACTTTCACTCTGGCTCCACTCTCTGCTTCTGTCTCTGTCCTTTTGGAACAGACAGCTTCCTTCCTTCCTTTTTTTTTTTTTTTTTGAGATATAAGCGGCACTAACAGCTAGACCTGGAGCTTAAAGCTTAAAAAAATGACTGTCCTGGAGAAAACCCAGCAGACTTGCTCACACAGTGTGAGCAGACGTCAGGTTGAAACCTTCAGATTTCCTCTCCTCCACATGGGACCGATGTAGTGATGAGAACAGGTGCCAGCTCTACTATGTAAACAAATAGAAATGCCTTTGGATATAATACTTACAATTATATCTCTTATTGAGTTTAATACCAAGTGACATTAACATACGGCGTTGTGGCAGATTTTACAAAACATGGCTTTTTAGAGGAGTATAGGGATGTATAGCATAAATGACCTTTATGGGTAATTTATTATTAGCTACAAAACAACCAAACACCAAAGTGAAAATGATCCCCAATCACTCACAACACTTTAGCATAAATACCAAGGTATCTGCGCATATATCTGAGGAGTATGAATCCACCTCAGGGTAAGTAAGAAGGTTGAAAATAGAGTGTGTGGACCTCAGCTTCAGAATTTGCAATGCTTTAATGCTCCTCTAAGGTGTTTTATGGTGTTCCTGAGCGCTATGCACCATGTAATGACATCTTTTGATACTGTTCTGATTTTCTAACATGGTACAGGTAGAAATAACCAGTCAATAATTTCTATAATCAAAAAAAAAAAAAAATTGAGGAGAAAATAATGGAAAAACAAAATATTGGGGAGACAATTAGGCTACACAACATTTAATATTCTTCTGTGTAATTTGGATCTTCAGTAGTTAGAGTCATTGTTCAAATATATTTTTCTAGATTTCTATTGGGATTTCAGTGAAAATGTAAACCTTAACTCTAGGGGGTGAAACAGTCGGATGTGGTTATCTGATCAGTCGCATCATCAGTTCATCTCCTCTGCAGCTCAGAGTCGAAGTGTATTTCTTTGCCCTCTGTCTCCTAAATTGAGCTCTCACAAGTTAAGAAGTAATTACTTTCACCATCTTCCACTGCCGCTCTTATCCTGCCACTGTTCTCCTATTAGGCCTAGCCAGCTACCTATTAAGATAAAATCACAGAATATTCCAGACGTCCTTCAGCAACAGGATGAGCAGCGGAAATGAAGGCACTTCTAAGGCTGAAGTATGGAGAAGATTAATGACAAAAGAGGATCCTCTCATCACTGCTCTATATTTGGTCTGGTATCTTAGCTTTTCTGGGGACTAGTTTGATTGTTAGGCACTTCTGTTCAGGTCACTGGGAAAGGAAATAGGATTTAAAATCCACTCCACCCCACATGGGAGAAAGTGATGAGTTTAATGTGAATCAAGTGGTCACGGCACAACAGTTATTGTTGAGTTTACTTTAGCCTCATATCTTGGATGAGCTTTATCAAATCACACACAGTTTTAAAGAGAGAAATGTCTCACAGTTTAGAGTGAAATTATATTTGCATTCAGAGTTTCTAATAATAAACAATAAATGGTGCTCATTCCAGTTACGTAATGTTGAGTGTGACTGGAAAAGCTTTAAAGGGGACATATGGCTTTTTAACAGGTTAATGTGAGTCTCTTGTGTCTGTAGAGTGTGTGGTGTTAGCAAATGGTTTCAGAACTGCCATTTTTATAGTCATTATTGAGTGATTTGACCAATGGCATGTAGGATTTTGCAGCCAGAATTGATCATATTCAGACAAAAAGGGACGGAGCTGTGAGAGTGTAAAGGATCAGAGACATTTACGTCAAGTCATGCATGAGCTACTGCTAAACCCTAGCTTATTGGCTCAATAAAATAGTAAACCTCATCAAGTACTGCCAAAGAATGTAATTTTTTTTTTTTTTTTTAAATAATTTCAGTCAAACCCATTAGCCATTATACAGCTACCATATAGGCCTGTCAGTCAAAGCCTGGCACAGCAGACTTAAAAGCTTCTATTTGACCTGCGATCTAATTAATGGAGGAAATATTAAAAGATGGCTGAGAGGTTTGAAATAAAACAGATGAGACTATGAAGAAATGGGTTTCCCTGTGCAATGGAAATCATATTTTGCTGTCCTGCACTAAATGCCACGAGAAAAAAAGCATAAAAATAACAACTACTATTACTGAAATATAAATATACTGTATATATTTACATAACGTGCAATGTCTGGTAATTGTGCAAATTGTCAGTCCTGTAAAAAAACAATATTTACTTAGTTTTATAGAGATGTTTTATACGTGTTCATGGGAGCTGGGGCTTTTGGAGCCACCCTGTCAACAGTATTACAACTATAAAAAGGTTCAGCTGTATATCCACTCTGCAGCCAAAGTCCTTGCAATGCCAATGAGCTGCTGGCCACACCCCTTTTCTGTTGGTGTCATAGAAACCATCAGGATGATTCTGGTGGTGTGGAGAGTTGAGTAAGGGCAGTGACCATAAATATAGATATGAAGACACCGCATTAGACACATGAGCTGTTGCTGAGATACAACATATTAGTCGTGTAGGTGTTATCAATATCCGGTGGAGTAAACAGGATTTCTCTATACTATATATGTACATTTCTCATCAAATACAAGTAATCTTTTTATATACATACAGTACTATATGATCTACCAAGGGAGAAAATTGTCTGAGTTAAAATCCTATTTAGCCCCATTCATTATAGAGCAGCTATAGATGTTCATACAGGGCACAGCTGTTTTTTCAGCACCATGGACAGCGACAACAGTATATCATTGAACTGTGAACAGCTGATATTAAATCAGAATCAGCTATTGGTCAAACAAGGAATTTGACTCCGGCTTTGCCATAGCTCTTGTATGTTTTGGAATAAGTGTATGTAAAAACAAATAAATACATAGTATAAAGAATAAGTATTTTTACAAAATTGTACAAGTAGTGTGACACTAAACAGCTGATGGAACCATAGTGCAAATACTTCAAATAGACTTGAGGTTCAAACAAGGAACAATAACAGCAAATGTTATAAGTATAAACATCCAAATGATGCCTCTCTAAAATATTCCTCATCTACTCTAAAACAAGCTGCAGAAGAAGCTATTATGATTGAGAAAAATACTTGAAACCAATTACAGGAAAGCTGCTAAAGCTAATGAGTAGAGCTACAGATACAAAACAGTGAAAATGTGAATGTTTTGAAAAGATCTAATGATATGAAATGTTACTCTTTCGGCATACACTTATTTCTTTTTATGTAGTTTGTCCTCAGACAAAAAAAAAAAAAAAAAAAAAAAACGTTTTGTTTATATCAAACAAAACATATAAGGCCTAATTTATAAAAAAGTATGTACATAAAACATTCAACTCCAATGTCATGCTGTCAGCTTCAAGGTCTACTTCAGGAGTCATTTTAGCAGATGCTGGCAGGAACACACACTCATTATTGCCAACGTGTCACCATACCTAAATGACAGAGTAGGTCAACCACCAATAACTTTTAGATATCCATGAAATTTGAAGTCATAAAATACCATCGATGACATAAAAAAAAAGATTACATTACTGTTGTACTCAAACTGTGGCATTGATATAGATAAGGTTTGGTTGGGTTTAGCTTCAAAAACAATTTCTCTGAGAACGTGTCTGGGGCTAAAACATGAAAATTACCGTTTTTTTCCAGGTTATAAACTGCATCTGATTATAAGCCGCAGGTATCCGCGTTTTGACATATTTGAGATATGTACACATAAAGATGGTAAACAGAAAGATTAGTTAAATATTTATTTACATCCCTTCACTGCTTTTTTTCCCCAAACATTGTAACACGGCAGTAAAACAGCTGGTGAAAACAAACAGAAAAGTCATTGATCTCTATCTCTGAAAGCATTGAACTCCTCTTCTTCAGTCTATATACATATGCATTTGTTCATGTGTTTTCCATGATGGTGTGTAAATGAGTTAAGCTTAAAGCGTCTTCCTCTTCATCACCTCTTCCACCGGTCTGTCTCACTTTTGCGCTTCCTGCTAAGAGCGTCCCCTGGGGGCCGTTAGCCTGTAAAACTCTATACTCGAGCCACATCGTTGGGTTCAAAACGAGAAATAAGTAGCTTATAATGTAAAAAGCACGGCACATAATGAATGTTCCAAAATCAACACAGTATTTATGTTTGAGACATAAACACTGGGTATGATTCTTCCATCTGTCCCTAAATACCTCACCTAACCATTGTTTACTTAACCATACAACCCAATGAAAACCAAACAGCTGCAGATATACATAAAGATGGGCCATTTTAAGCTCTTTCAAATATCAGCCAGTATTGTTTTTCTGAAGGAGCAGGCTGTTACATATGTATCTGTAATGCATATATATAAGAAAAGTTTGTGTGAGTAGTAATTAGAGCTAGTCTGACAGAGACTGATTATGGATTCTGTTGCATTTACTGAGGTCACACAATTTGCAAAGGCCACTTTTGTAGAGAAAATTCTCCACCTCTGGAGACCAGGCATTAATTTGTGTGAAATGTATGAGTAAACGACAACTGTCATGTCATTTCCTCTGTCTGTGTCATTTCCTCTGTCTGTGTCTCCCTGCCTAAGCTTCCAGCTCTGCACATCCTTTTTAAGTCCCTTTGAGTGACGCTCTCATTTCCCTGCTCAGAACTAGAACTGCACATATTAATGGCTAAGGGCTTTTAGTATCTCTGTCTTCCAGCTCTGCCTTTCACTGTTTCTTCCACCTCTCCCTGCTCTGCCTTTGAATCATTCAAGCTGCTTTCAGGTCCAGGCTGGAGCGTCCCTCGCTCAATAACTTGGCATCAGTCCTGCAAAGATTAAGAAAATCTTCTCTATAAAAAAAAAAAAAAAAAAGGAAAGAGAAAATTGCTGAGTCACTCTAGTCAAGCTTTATCACCGGTGCCAGTTGAGTGGCCGTCAAAGAGCCACGAGACAGCCGTTTAGACAGCGCCATGCAAAACCATACTTTTATGATGCTGCACCATGATTGGCTGTCAGCGCTTCTTCTCCATCTGCAGTCGTATCTGAGCGTTCAGAGAGAAAACCATATTGTATATCAGCAGAGGATATGTCATACAGTTTGGCAGGAAAACAGCTTCCTGAGGCTCCATATTGGGCAATTTCTTTTTTTTTCTCTTTTCCAGCAGGTTCCGCTTTCCATTTTATGGTCTTCAGATACTCAGAGATATGAATTCATTCTGCAGATGCTGCTGATTTTCATCTCTCCGTCCTTTGATTATGGTTCCTGACCTTGATTAATTTTAATAGAAATCATTATCCCACTTGTGCAGGTTGTGTGACAAAATGAAGTTGAGAAGTGCTGGACAGTAATAAAGATCCTATCCAAGTACATTCATCATATTTAACATGCACCAAGGCTGAAAGGGTCTGTTGTTCCAACAAAGTCCTCAGAGGAAGATATTTAGAAAACTACCAACTAGACTGCTCCCAAATCAGCTATACATTTCCCACTGGTAAAATACATTCTATTAAAATGTTGTAACATACAGGAATGGAAGAGGGAGGCTGTGTTCACATAAGTGAACTTTAAATCCTTTGTTAATCAGAGTATGTACAGTTGCATATTAACAGTAGGATTAGTGGAATATTCCTTTTAATTAGACATGTTATTAAGAACTGGAATTAATATTTGGGTTTTTTTTAGAAGTTATATATTTTGTCAACATAAAAATAGTCACTGGAGTAGGTTAGTTAAAAAGTGTGTGTGTGTGTGTGTGTTTGTGTTTGTGTGTGTGTGTGTGTGTGTGTGTGTGTGTGTGTGTGTGTGTGTGTGTACTTAAAGTCTAGTCCCTACAGTCCATAGTCAGAAATATTCTGGTCTTTGGACTCATGTAGTTGAGTTCTGCTCCAGACCAACCAGGTTTTATTCTAATCCTGAGTGTTCGAGTTTTGCATCAGAAGCCTAGCAGTGCCATCTCTCGTTGCCACGGAGACCCTGATGGACAGCTGATGAGAGCATTCCAGTGTAGTATCAGTGCCATATGCCAACCGTCCTGTCACATTCATGCCTCCCAGAAAAAAAAGAAAAAAAAAAGGTGATTGGCAGCTGGTGGCCCCATGCTGAGCCCGGGTCGGATGTAGAGAACCCGAGTGTCATCTCGCCTCCCAGCAGTCCAGCAACTCAGCCTGACCAGCGTCTCTGTGGGGACCCATGTGTTTGAGGTTCTGCAGGAGCTGCCTGTCACTGCTGAGTCCCCCTTTATCCCCACTCTGTGTCTGCTCAGCTGACTCCCATGGGCACCTGTGGGGGGCTCGCACTTCCACTGACTGACACTTTACCAAATCCCCCATATGGCGTCCACCCTCAAGGAAACACACGAGGCTTTGCTGCGGTGCCGCCACAGCCACAGGGCCCGCTCTGAGGCCTTTCTGAGCACATATGTTTAAAGACACTGACTCTGTTCTTTCAGCTGCCAGCTCATCCCCATCACACCCACGCCTCCCTCCTCCCTGCTATCTTGCATAATTAGATTTTCCCACTCCATTGTTTTCTCCCCAGTGGCGGTTGACATGGGGTAATGAAATTAAGCTCTATTCCTCCTCCCCAACGAGCTGTGGCTGCGGGCAGCCTCTGTTACAAGGCCACATGCTTACAGCAGCAAAAACTCAGCAAATCTCAATCTGACTGAAACCTAGTGCTCGACAGCCCGAACACCTCTCCCCACTAGCTTAGTCATCCGCTGATTCAACACACACGTGTAAGTCCACATCAGTGGGTTGAACTGTGGTTAGCTTTATGCAGCTAGCTAGGTCGACGGCTTAATTCTAGAGTTGGATTTATAAAGAAGAACATAATATGTAACACTTTAGAATTACCGAAGCAGCACGAGCTACATAAATTATCACTTAGGTTTGGGTTTGTTTTATCTGCTCTGGTGTTAAGTCTGAACTAAATTATATATTGGCACGGAAAAAATCAATAGTCAATTTCTGTAGCCAGTTGGCAAAAGAAATTCTTCAAAAAGAGAGACACTGAATAAAGATGAATTTACTATGTTGCCGCTCATATCAAAAGGCTAAAATTAACTATTTTTAATGTTAAAATAAAAAAATATATATACTTAACATGGACAAAGCATTTTATTTATGTGGTAACTATACAACCTTAATCTATAGCCAGTGCAAAATACAATATCAGTGACATCAGTGCTATTAATGGTAATGGTAATTGTTAAGTCTGATGTTATGGAACCATTTCCAGGTCCAATCAATTAACAATGGAGGCTATATGCTGTTTATAATCGCTGCTTTCTTAAATGAAGCACAAGTTAGGGTTTGGAAGAGAGTAAATTAATTTATTTAACTCAAACACAGTAATTAGTTTCCATGTTTAGTGTTTTACCTGGAGCAGATTGTGATTTTAAGTGTTTTAAACACTTTTTCAGTTCTTGGTCCATTTACAGCAGTACATCCCTTCACTTCTTGCTCAGCTGTGTTTGGATATAAGAGTAAATTGCTACTTTATTTACCTTCTCCTGAACTGGACTGCACTTATAAAGGACTGACAAATGACCAATGAAGTGTGAAGATGTGTAACACCCCATAAGAGCTTTAACATTCAGCTTGGGAGATGCAACAGGAACTAGCACTAGCTAAATAATACTAGCATTATATCGTACCAAACATTGATTTTTCTCCTAAATAAGACTTGTAACTTTACTTACCAACTTCCTCTACCTGCTGAACTCATAACATAGTAAGTATTAGAAGGACAAACTGGATGTGTTTCTGCAGGAGAATGAATGAAGGGGACTGAACTGGAGCAGACCCAAACGTCCTGACTTAACATCTGGACAGATTAGTAAAACTGTCAACTAAAACATGCAGAACAAGTATGAATAAAGTACATGTCAGGGGTGTAGTATTACTGTAGTCTATAATGGAGAAGCTGCTGCAGTAGGTATTTCACACCCGTCTTTCCAAATAAATCATCACACCAGAAGGACCAGGGTTCCAACGGGTAGTGTATGCTGAAATTGGAGCTAAAGGTAGACAGTACAGATCACTATAGAAGAATGGGATGTTCTGTAGATACAGGATTATTTCTAACTAAGTTCTGGATGTTGGAAAATGAGACCGTTGTTATTTTAGGAAATGGAATTTGCTTCTATAAAGACACGGTCACACAAACAAACACTCAAGCATGGACAGATCTTAATAATAATAATAATAATAATAATAATGCATTTTATTTATATTGCCCTTTACATCCAAGGATCTCAAAGGGCTACGGGTTAAAAAGAGACTAAAAAGTAAAAACAAATATAATATTAAGAGAAATTGTCTAAAAGGAGTCTAAAAAGAGAGACTATTAAAAAAATGGGACCAAAAGTTTTGTTAAAAAGAAATTTCTTTAAATGTCGTTACATATTGAACTTTTAAGCCACAAAACCCACAATAACAGAGAGCACTAAGCCACCCTTTTGCCTGGTAGTGTAGGTGTCCCCATGCATCACTAGATTTGGATAATACAGCAGCTGTTGAAAGGCAGCAAACAAAGCACACATGGGTAAACAGAGAAGAAAAGGGATCACCTGTTCAGTTCTAGTGTTCCTCTACTGCTCAGTATACATGTTTGTTACCGTGTGGAGGAGTATCACAGGCAGCAAACTGCTGATAAACAGGCAATCTTTGAGCCGGAACACACATCCCCCCCC
>JAPSES010028680.1:0-12928 GCA_029822895.1 Maxillicosta whitleyi
TATGAACCACTGCAGTACTGACCCATGGAAGGATCAGAACTATTGGTGCAGTTAAATCCACTGAATGTCTCCTGGGAACAGAACCAAAGCTGGTGCATACAAGTAATGTAAAATCTGTGTGGTCTGAGTCACGTGTTAAAAGACTTATTATAGATTACTTCATTGTATTAGTCTCAGTCTCCTTTTCAAATAAGATTTAAAATACTTATGTCTTAGCATTATTCCACTTCTCTTTGTGTGAGTAGTTTGTGATGTGCTGTGTTTACATCCTGTCTTATTCAATACCATCTTTAAAACCAAACCACTCACATCTTCAGCCTCCAGCTTCTTCTTCAGCTCTTCAACTACGAACTTCTCCATCCCGTTTCCGGCGGTGCAGAAATACCTCACCAAACTCCTCTTACTGCTCGGTCCACTCATCATTCTGTATTAAACTCTCACTGCTCCGTGTAAATCGCCATATTGTCTGATTTGTTTAGAAGGGAAACGGAATTACGTCCTCAGCTGCAGTGGCGGCTCTTGTCCAGCAGGGGTCTCTCTTACACTAATGTAACAACAAACCAGGAGCTGCATTTTGCATATTCATGATAACATTTGTCACTGAGTGGCTGTATTAATATGCAAACTTTAATGATATCACTTTATTTGCAATGATAGCACGTTAATGCAGTACAAGATCACAAATAGGCTATCATCACAACATAGCTCGTATTTCATATTTATTATTAATAAATGGGCTCGAGTGCAAACTCTTAGCAGGAACACATGCATGCACACTCACACACATTTTCCACAGCCAAAACAGCAAGTCAGAAAGTGCCTGAAAATTTACATAATTCAATATACGGCGGACACAAGCACACACGCCTCTGTCTCTTTCTAGAGGCTGTTTTGAACAGGTGTTCTCTCAAAGTTAGAAGAAAAGGCCCTGCAGCACAAATAAAGGCATTCACATAAATCATTACACACACACAAACACACACTTTTTTTTCTCGCTGAATTCCTAGAGATATGCTATCCATCGACTCCATCTCTGTGCTACTCTGTGAGTCTCTAAATCCCTCCTTATCTTTGTCTCTGCATTTCAAGCCTTTTTGCTCTGCCTCCCTAACACTTTAATCTCCATCGCTTCTCTCTGACATTTTTATGACCCCAAACATATTTAATCCCTTTACTTTATTCGATGAACACTGTTATGCTTGTTCCCTAGCTCAATAAACCCTTCAAAATACGACTGGCTCACGTAGCCTGAGACAGTGCCGTCCATGCTCATTATAAAGGATAAGAATTATGCAAAAAAAAAAAAAAATTATTGCATGGGACTTTGGATTGATTTAATTTCATCTCCAAAGGGAATCCAACTTGGGGTAGTGTATAAAAATCCATCTCCTCTTGCTAATTTCAACAAACCTGTAGCTATTTTCTTATATGATTTTGTACTATCCAGTATACAGATAGTCTGGCTAAAAAACTTTCACTCACTAATATTTAATTGGATCTTTGAGCAGAATTATTCCCTGTGGCATTATTCTATTAAACTTATGCAATGTCAAACATATTTATTTCTGTCCATAAATGAATTAACTTTTTGCCACTAACTTGTACCGATGATGAAAGAGTTGGTCCACCATATAATGTTGTGTTTCACAAATGCTACAGATTCTCAGTGGGGTTCAGGTCTGGTCTCTGCAGTGGCCTATTCATGTGTTTCGCAACTTGAGCCTGACGAATTCTGACATTGTCATCTTAGAATATATCTGTGTCATCATGAAAGAAAAAATACTGTCCATTCAGTATGTTCAGGTTCAGGTGACCTCATTTTATGTACATGTTGTTACTGAACCTGGACCTGACCAACTGAAGCAAACCCAGATCACAACACTGCCCCCACAGGCTTGTACTGTAGGCACAAGGCATCATGGGAAATCACCAAATCCACTTCTCACCCTGATATCCATCACTCTGGAACAGGGTCAATCTGGACTCATCAGACCACATGACCTTCTTCCACCGTGCCACAGTCCAATCTTTTTTGCTGTCTAATAAATAGAAGCCTTTTTTCCTACAAATCTCACCAATAAGTGGATTTTTCTCAATTTGTACACATGGAAATATTTTTACTCTTGATTTCATTGAAGCTTTAATCAATATAAGATCTTTTTGTCATTATATTTCTTCCTTGAAGAATGTGCTTCATCTCCGTTCTTCAAGGTTTCTATAGGCGTCGTCTTTGCTTATTATTATATAATGAATATTTAGACTCTTCTGCAATTTTTTTTCCATGATCATAAGATATGTCTTCAGACATGGTTGTTCAAGAAATGAGAAGCTATGCATTGCATTAGTCAGGGTTAAATGTCAGGATTGTAGCTCAAGCATATTAATCACGGCAGTATATATCTAGTGGAAAGCTTTAATTTATTTGTTCAGTTAAATCCCAGTAGAGAAATGTTTCCATTTCTCAGTGTGACCAATTTTATATTATCTGTCGCCCTCATACAGCCCAGCATACATGCTGTTTTTATTTCTGCTAACTGAATTATTAGTCCAGTGGTTCTTTACATTCCTTGTCAATCAACTCTGATGTCTCCTGTTCATTATATTTTCTTAGTCACATGCAGTAGGAAGCTATAACATATATGATGACATGTTATTTCTCTGTCATGTTGTGGCAGAAACATGATGAGGATGATAAGGTGGGCAGTCTCCGATATGATGCAGTCAGTGCTTTTGTGCAAATATTAAACCAGAAACCATGTCATAGTCATGACTGTGGCTACTTATTTTCTCTTGATATCTACTCAGCAAAGACATGCGGTCCTGTTTCATAAAACTTATGCCTCCAGCTTCTATAATATTTGCTGATAACATTGTATGTCACAATATTAGCATTCAGCTCCTCACACAATCCTATAAAATGCTCCAGGACTTTATTGAGATTGTAGGATGAGTGATGATAACCGTACCTTTAGCCAGTGGCAGCTTTAATTAAAATTAAAGTTGGATTTATGAGACTTTGACTGAACTGGACACAATTCAAGTTTTCTCTGCTCTTTGTCACACTGTTTTCTCTTTAAAACCTAGCATGTGACTACTCTCATCAGCCCATAATATTAGATGTATCCATGTAGAAAGAAGACATTAATACTCCTTTCAACAGCTGCCATTTGCAATAATTAGCCCCACTGCTGCTAAGTGAACACAACGACATCACAGAATGAATGCTGGTTGGCACACCAGCCAAGGCATGATGTATTACTATACATTAAACTTGTTTTTATTCTCCTCCACACACATCATAAATGATGAAGTAAAGGAACGGTGGGGAGACACACAGAAGGACGATGGATACAGAAGTTGGAAAGTAGAAAATGGTAAAGGAGACAGGAGAAGATGACAAAAGGGGAGAAGATATAATCAACAATATGATGAAAGAAGCTTTGGAAAATGAAAAAGAAAAGGTGAAACGAATGGTGAAGGATGAAGAAAAGTGGGTCCCGTCATGCTGAAATGTGTTTATGAAGAGTTGAAGGCTTTGGGTTTTGATTAAAAGCCAATATGGTAGACAGTGTCAATATACAACAGTCACCATATGATACTCACAAGAATAAAGCAACATCTTCCTTAAATAAAGGAAGATCTGATTAATTAACACCAATATTTTGAAAGCCAGACTGACTCCAGGGCCTTGATGGGGTTTTGTAGAGAATTTTTCACATCTGCTTAATGGTCAACAGGCAGCAAAGAGTGAGAGAATAGCATAAATACTAATACATAAAACATAATATGCATAATTAACTCACTAAGTTTTGTGTACAGAAATGTTGTGCCTTATTTCCATATTTCTTAAAGTAGGATAAAAAAAAATTGTAGGGCAGAACTAGAGACAGATGTTTGTTTCAGGTCCAGCATCGTCACATACCTAAACTCTATCTTTGGTCTCACCCTGCCTCTGATCGCACCGTTGCATGTTTTAACACCGAAAACAGTCCATAACACTTGCCTACATTATGTGTCATATTCACTGCAGAGTGCTTGCTCATACAGATACCTCAACTTTCACGTACACATGTGAAAGTGTTGAATAATCTCTAATTAAAAATTAAACAGTTTCAAGTATCTAGTAAATTGCAAATTCAGTGTGTGATGATTAATATTCTGTGAGGTTTCTGCGAGAGTGCTGTCATTTAAAAGGCCACACTATGTGTGTGTGTGTGTGTGTGTGTGTGTGTGTGTGTGTGTGTGTGTGTGTGTTTGTGATTTCATAAGGTAGGTCAAGCTGAATCTGCATCTATCTGCATTTTTATTTCACCTCTCCTCTCCTGTCATAATTCCCTTTAATTTTTTTGCAGCTTTCGTCTCATCTTCTTGGCACACCACCCATTCATTTGTCTCCTCTCTCATCATTTCTTTCTGTTACCTGACTCTCCTTTCTTTCATCTTTGCTTCACACTTGGATTGAAATGAGACCTTTACAATAAGATGAAGTAAGAATATCAGAGTGAGGGAGACAGAAAGAAAGACTGAAAATCTATGTCTAGAAGAGGCTCTGAAGCTCCCCTACTTTGGCATGTATAGCTGTGTCCTTCCTGTCCATTTGTACTAAGAGTGTGTGTTTGCATGTGTGGAATGAGCACATTTAAATATTTACCTCTTGCAGATGAGTGTGAAGTGTATCAGCAGGGCCAAGCATCCAGTGAGAGAGAGAGAGAGAGAGAGAGAGAGAGAGAGAGAGAGAGAGAGAGAGAGAGAGAGAGAGAGAGAGAGGGAGAGAGAGAGAGATTCCTGAAGCCACTAAACACTGCACCAAACTGACAGAAGCTATCAAATCAACAATAAGAGGGAGAGAAATGGGAGGTAGAAACAGGGAGGTATGAGGAAAAGAGATTGCAGGCAAGAGGAACAGGAGGGGAAATGAGGAGAATGACTTACAGTATATCATTATTATATGCAAATTCTATTGTTCATATCATTGCTCAACTTATTGTACACCATAGTGCAAACCAGAGTAATATATATTTACCTCTACTGTTTTCTTGTTTTCTTGGTTGGTTGACATGCTTGTTTTTTAATACTGTATATATACTTACACTTTTTTTTAAATTTTAAACTGTTTTGCACAACGCAACACAAGAGAGTTGTATAATATGTATAATGACAATAAAGGCATTCTATTCTATTCTATTCTATTCTATTCTATTCTATTCTATTCTATTCTAGTCTAGTTTAGTCTAGTCTAGTCTAGTCTAGTAAAACCAGTGAGCATGTGAGAAGTGACATGTGGTCTTGCACTGGTATAACTATGCACATAAAGCTGTCCTGTGAGTCATCCTGTCTGTTTGTCTCTGGCTGTATTCAAATTAACCATCTCTTTTCTATGAATAAATTATGTATCGAAATGGTGATGCACACATAAAAACATAAATATATGTGCCGTTAATACATATTGGCACCTTTTTGCAACCATTTTAACAACAAAAATACTAGTGTAAGGTGTGTCATAAAATGAGGGGAATCATGAAACACTCAGGCACGACACAATCACGATAATCAGTCTATGGTTCAAAACACATGTCATTGTACAGGGGCTTCATCATCATCATCATCATCATCATCATCATCATCTTCTTCTTCTTCTTCTCATATTATTATAATTATTATTGTAATATTTCAGCAATAATACACAGAAAGTGAGAGGCCTGACAGTGCGAAAGCCCTTGTCCCACTTAACAAAGGCCAGCTTTCACACTGCACAAAATCCCAAATCCCCTTGCCCCATATTTTGTCAAGTAAAAAAAGTCAACATCACACCACCGCCGCCAAGGCCACTGTTCCATTTAGCTAAATAAAAAGCTCAAAGCCCTTGGCCTATTTTTTCAATGTTCTACACAGTCATAAAGACTTTGTAGCTATTAAGTTTCCTCCCCTGGGCTTTCTTTCAGGGAGTCCCCCAGCACAAGGAGGATTAGTTTAATTCACATTCTCGGATTTTATTTTAGTCTCAAATATGGCCACACAACGAGATGTGAGACAACAAAATGTCTCAAAAAGGGCAACATTGGAGCAAGAAGAAGGGGCTTGAGAACTGGTAAGACATCAGACTGTGCTTCAGTTTACCCAGAGTTGTAGTTGCACTTCCTAGTCACTGCCTGTAGGGGGAGCTCTAGGTTTACTGCTGAGCTACATTCTGCTGCTGCTGTGTTGTCTTGGTTCATTTCTTTACTGCTGCAGGCAAGGAACTGGGGAGGAAGAGAAAGCAGAAACACAGCAGAGGCCGGTTGACTGAAACATGACTGAGGAACACACTAGGAGGGAGATAAGACGTACATGAAAAGCTACTGAAATAAAGTACTTATTTAGTAAGTGTGTGGGAAAGGTTATGGTCCGCTAATATGATGAATTAAAAGGATATACTTTGACATTTAATCGTCTTGAAATGTAGCACTGAATAGAAACAACACAAACTACACTGTTGTATTAATGGCAGCTCAGTATTATTATTATTTTCTGTTTTCTTAGATGCTGTTATAACTCGGGATTACTACATAGACACATCATGGGACAGCTGTTTTCATCAGAGGAGGAGCTTTCACAAGCCAAGGATTTGATTGGTGGTCTTCTCTACAATGCCCTGTTGGAAGGGGGGGCTGTACCTAACCTCACAGTGGTTCATCCTCTTCTGATAACCAATCATAACAAGAGCTCAGACTCCACAGATTACCTCCAAGAACAACTGCAACAGGTGAGAAAAATATAGAGAAAAAGAGCCATACTGTGTGACCGATGATGAGGAAAATGTTGTGGTAATGCTGACATATTACAAATCATTCAGCAGCACCAGCCTGCACATTGATTTCACCTCTATATCTATTCAGTTGAGAGGAGTAGATGGAGATAAGTAGTGTGGAAAATAAAGAGAACATCTGTACAAACCAGTGTCCTGCTCAGCTTCAAAGCTGGTCTCACAATTCAGCAATAAGAAACAATTAGATGATGACAACATGCTGTTCATCATGTTTAAGCAATTCATTCACCTAACATCCTTTTCACTGAGCCAGATGATAGGAAACAGGTTCCTGGAAATGTGCAATTAAGTGTGTTCTGACAACCTCCCACCTCCCCACCCCTTGCCCCCCAGCTACAGAGAGATATTGGAAACAGGGCCCCTACCTATCTGAGGGATCTGATTGGCCGATTATCAACCTTCTCAGATGAGCCACGACTTGCTGGATTGGTGGGACTGGTGGTGTCTATGGTGATTGACATGGTGTATACATCATCACGGCGGACATCAGGAGTGAAAGAGAAGTCATCTGGGTCCTATCAGGTAAAGACACTTGGATACTGATTAAAGATACTGTTTGCAATACATTTCATTGAATGAACTTCTATGATCATTAGAAAGTCTGTGAGCTCCAGGAGGTGATGGAGGAGTATCTGAAGCGCTGCAGAATGAACTTGGCTGACCAAAACAGGCTGATGCAGGACACAGTTAGACTCGAGGCCCAACTCAGTCTAAATCTAACCCAGCTAAAATCTTGCCTGTTGAGGGGAGACTGTGACTCCAGGTGAGGAAATACAAAAGAGGTAGGAGAGAAGTATTGGTCCAAGATATTATCCCAATCCCAATTCACCCCTTGGCCCTCCCCCATACCCTTATCCCTACTCCTTGGCACTTGCTCTGGGCACTGGATGAAACATTCCCCTATGAAATGGGACAATTCTTCAAGACTTGTTACATCATCATCAGCAACCATCGATACCACTATAAACAGATGCAACAACTGTAACCGCATCTGTAACCGTCTCTGTTGCATAGGCTTTGGTCAGCTTTTTGTAGTTATCAGCTACAGAAATATGATCTGTAACACACTGAAATGGCATTAAATGGTCGGTTAAATGATTAAGTTGTTTAGAAAGAAAATATGTACGTTTGTGTGTTTCTTTCATCACACTGTTGCACTTTTTGGCTGAGTTTACCTTCATCTGGCTGATGATTTGATCAGAATTTTTTCATATTCCTCCATTTGTATTGTGTGAGCTTGAAAAATTTCCATTTCAAGAGCCAAACAGCCCTCCCCCTTAGCCTTTCACCCTCAGCTCATCAAAAATCGGGACACCCCTACCCCTTCACATGAAAGTGCAAAATGGCCAAGTTGTGAAATGGGATTGGGCCACTGTCGGTGCCAGCAGTACAACAGTAGAAAGAGATGTGGGAGAATGATGGAGTAAAGAAAAGTGCTGTTCATAAAAAGTAGAGTTGACCATAAAAGTGAAATACTGAACAAAGGATATCAGAGGACAGTTGAGTGGAACAATAAAAGAGGGGTGAACAGTAGAGCTCAGTGTGATACAAAGGAGTTGACACTAGTTCATTGAATTAAGACTGAGCTAGGACAATGCCGTGGTTAAAGTGCAATGGCTATAATGGCATTTTTACTCCTTCAGGTCTCTGAGGCAGTGGGCCAGCGGAGCAGCTTTTCACACCCAGATGCTGGTTCATCTGGCTGCACTAGAAGGCAAGACCGAGCCCCTGGCTGCAAGGGCTGCACTGGAGCAGTACAAGGAAGATGTGACACAGATCACACCAGTTTACAGGTAACAGCAGAGAGTAATCCAATTAAATATATGTAAAAAGAGTATCTGGTCATAGTGGTGAATACTTAACCAGCGTGTCTGTTTTGTCCCTCAGGTGTTATCTATATGATCCACACGTTGCCCTGTTTACTGGTGTGGGTTGCTAATGGGGACAAATGCAAAACAAATACTATGTATGTAAATATTATGAAAGTAACTCCTCAATCTTAAAATGCACAAGTCAGAAGTGGTGTAGGTTAAAAAGGACACATAACAAAAGAGAAGCTGTTATACCTTTATTGTTACAGAATTTGTATACAGTATTTGGATTTTATCGTTCATTTTATTTGATTCATATTTGGTATTAATTTATTCTTGCACTCAATGGACTGAAAACTAGCTAACACTAGAGTAGCTGCTGATTATGCAGAACAGTTGTGGATAAGTAACATTAGAACAATACCTTGTTTTAATAAACAATTTGCATAAACACCCCATCCATAAAGATGGGAAAGATGGATTAGGTATATTACACCAGTGAATTACTATATGAGTAAATATGTGAACCATGAAAATACCAATAAAAAGACAATTGAGAAAAAACAAAATAAAAAAAAACACCCCATCCATGGGGGCTGCATTGTTTTTTCACGGGCTACGTGACGTCAAAGCACAGAACTGGGAGTACATCGGTCTAGTACAAGTGCATGGGTGGGCAGTCATGGATTTGACTGGAAAACAACAGGTTATGATGCCTGGAACGCAGCATTACTGTCAAGATTGCCAGTATATAATGATGGTATCATAATCGGTTTAGGGCTAGGGGTACAAAACATAATGATGACTGTCCTGCAAATGGAGCAAAAGCAGGAAATATGTATTTATTTACTGTATTATAATGTCACTAAAATAGTTCATAGAGCTTAGTTCCTCTGTAACATACACATGCAGTACAAGACATAGTGACTGATAAGTTACATTGGCTGTTTGTTGTACCTGGATTTTGTCAAAAAGTTACCAATTCCAACACTTTTTCTAAACTTCTTTCCATCTTGTCTTCACCCTCTATCTCTTAAGGCGGTACAAGTCCAGCACAGTGAGTGTTGTGAAACGCAGAAGCAGTCTTTTGGCATCATGTGAACTGTCCAATGAGATACCAGAGGACGGGGCTATGACAGGAATCACAGTGACTGACAGGGAAACTGGAAAGAGCGTGACCATTCCTCTGTCTGCCATGGAGAGAGAGACAGGTAGGCTTTCTGTGAGTAATCCAACAATTTCAGTGTATGATTATGAAGGATCACAGAATGACAACATCAAATAACCACAAATGACTGATTAGTTAAAGTCAGTTAAGATGCTTTTAACTGAACTGGTGTGAATTTAACAGGGAGAGAAACAACAGTCGGTGTGGCTGATGGCACCTCCAGTCCTGTAGCCTCTTCCTTGAACCTGGACCTAATCACCTCAGATCAGTACGCCCAGGCATACTTGGATTGCTTGTTCTCAGATAAAGGCCCTGTGGCGGAGCTGCAGAGCCATTTCACCAAGGCCAGTGACAATCTGAGCACGCTCACAACTGGACCACAAAGCACAAGCCGAGCAGGAATGAGTAATGTGATAGAACCAAGCGACAGAGCACATTTTAAACACTATGCAGAGGGAATATATATAGAACCACCAGCAGATGAAGGGGGCAAAGGTCAGGAGCAAGACGAAACACAGAGGAGAGGAGCAGAAAATACAGATGGCCGTCAAGATGAAAATCTGAGGCTTAGTATTGTGGAGACGCAGCCAGATGCGATTCTAAGTCAAGGTCCTCACGGTACAATTGAAGAAAGGCGATGAAAGGAGTAATTTTTACTACCTTGAACACCTCACTGAAGAGTTTATCTAAATTGAGACTAACGAAGGATAATTAATTTATTTAGAGAGTTTGCACTGATTTAATTCAAAGAAGAAATGAATTTGTACGCACTTCTGTTCATGACTCGTACTACCCGCTGTTGTCCAAGCATTTAATTTTATTACACTGGTCAACACCAAATTTATTGGGTTTTTTTTTTTGTTTTTTTTAGCAGATTTAGGATCATTTTGATGTACTGAATCCAAAAATCACTGGTTTTGCTCAATCAGGTCAAGTTTCTAAACTAAGCTACATATTGGTTTTTTTTATGTTTTTGTTAATATGTACAAGTATTTTCTCGTCATTGAAGTTTGTAACATTTAATGAATACATTTTCTCCTAAAACCTTTTTTTGGATGAGAAATATTAAAGAAAATCAACTGATAATGTCACAAAAATGTAATCAATTTAGTCAGAAGATTAGATTTTTCAAATTCAAATTAGCATAAAAACTTGACATGTCATTTTTTCATTCAGCAGTGTAAAATGGTCCTAATTCAGTTGAAAAAAATGTTCTATAGTATCTTAAAAAAATGTGAGAAAACACCAGATTAGCAGCATTAAAAAACAAATATTTCATAGTTTTTACACAATGTGTCAGTAAATATCATGTTTCTTTGCTTCAAATATCGAATGCATGGTGTCCAGCTGAGTGGATATTTTACATTCAATCACATTTTTTTCATTCCTGAAGAGATAAAAATGATCAGAAAAAAAATCTTGAATAAGGTTCTCATAATTCAGACATGAAGGGGTTAAAACACTGTCTCTGAAATCTTTAACACTAGTCGCATTTACCAAAGGTGCTTTACACTCATTTTTACTTTATATTACACAGTTTTTGGAAATATATAATCGTTAGTCTGTATGCATGCAGTGTGAAAGAACAATGCTTTGATATATATGTTTTGTTTTGTTTTGTTTTATTGAACTTTTGTTGTTTTAAGAGTGCTGTGTCAATTGAAAGAAAAATAAAGTGTCTTCTCCATATTTGTTTTGGGAAAGTGTTATTCATTCATATACACTTTACAAGCAAACTGTATGTAACTACAACACTGCTCTGCCCTGGGCACAAAAAAAAGTGAAAATTCTTTATGTTCATATTACCAGTGGTATTTTATGTGACTATTTCAAATTTTTATTTAACTTTTTAAAATTTAACCAGGTCAATTAGTTTAACTGATTCTCATTTACAATAACGACCTGACCAAGCGGAAGCACAAAAACAGAATGAGAATGAGGTTATTTTTAATGATGCTTCTTGTGTTCTACATGCAAAAAAATAAAATAAATACTGATGGGGTATAGTATAGATTTGTACAAAGACAAAGCCATGTTTAAGTCTGTGATCCATCTGAGTTCTTACTGGTTGTTATTACAGCATTACCCTTTAGCCTAAACATCTAGTAGAGACTATAAAATCATCTTCCATTACATATAAATACACTTTTGCCCATAAAGTAGGAATAAAATATTTTTTACCACTTATTTTTCCATTTATTTATTTATTTTTACCTTTTACCGAAACTATTTGATTTATTCTTGATAAAGTGCAACTGGGACTCATTGTGCCTAGTCAAAGACAATTACTGATAAATAGGAATAAAAACAAGAATGTGTCTGAAAACAAAATTATTCCAACTTTTGGGCAACAGTGTACAATATAATATAATATAATATAATATAATATAATCTTTTTGGAAAAACTTGGCAATGTCACTGTTTGAGCAGTGCTGAAATCACAATTTAAATTAAGAGGTTTGTGGTCTCCAAATTGTAGCCGGTTGAGTTTAGCAAACTCAGGTTTCTATGGTAACTGACTGATACTGCATAAAAGATATTTCCCTGTTCTTTATAACTATGTCTGCATCACTGATTACTGAAAGTAAAGCTTTTATGTGAAAGAGTCATGTACATGTTTAACCTACTGCATCTTATCCATCTTTCCTTTCATACTTAAAGCAGCAGCAGTTTTTGGTTTTCACCTCTGACACCATTAAAGTAATAACACCAAATAGGCAGAAATATTATTATGAGTCACACTTCCTATGGAAGACGCTGGAGATCAAATCCACCTACAGTAGATTTTTTTCCCCCTTCTCTATACAGGTATGAGAAAGGTAGGCTTAAAAAAGGAATATTTTGAGTGATGTACACAGGACAGACATCTTTTTATTATTATTATTATTATTATTATTATTAAAGTGTTTCACACTTAGAAAGGTTGAAAGGATGCTTTTTCTCTCAGTATTATAATGTGTTATGCAGCAGGTGGGCGAGCTGCACAGGAAGGAGCTCTTATGTGGCATGGCTGGCAGCACTGTGAATGTCAAGCCGGGATAGAGAGTGTGTGTGTGTGTGTGTGTGCGTGCATGTGTGTGTGTGTGTGTGTGTGTGTGTGTGTGTGTGTGTGTGCGTGTGAATGTGAGTGTGTGTGAGTGTGTG
>JAPSES010028710.1:0-12926 GCA_029822895.1 Maxillicosta whitleyi
GACTAACAAGAGCCCCCCCCGCATTGAGAACCATTGATTTATTAGATTTTGGAATTACAAAATTATTTTCCGTTGATGTTCAAAAAAATTCGAGAATAAACTTGAAAAAAACTTGCAGCATGAGTCAACATCAACTTTTAACAGTTATTATGACTTGTGAATTCTAACTATTGTCAAACACAGTGCACACAAACAGACTAAAATGGGGACCAAGGCAGCCACCAAGCAAAAATGTATAATTTGGTCATGAATTATATTCTAAATAAGCCTTTGTTGCTATTACACATGATTATTTTATAAATATCCCTTTGTTGCTCATATTGTTGCTCATATGTGCACTGACAGACAACACTCTGACAGCAGCTCCTTTCCAGTCGTGTGAGCTTTAGGGGATTCTCATTTTGCCTTGTTATCCAGTATACTTGCCCAAAAACAAAACAAAGACGGACATGTCCAGACATGTGGGGTCAATTCAGTGTAGAGTTGGTGACTTGCAGAGTGCACATCTCCAATTTGCAGCATGCAAAAAAGAAAAGAAGATTTTCAGTGAGAGAAGCTCTGGATTACATTTCTGGTGAAAATGAGGGAGCGGACGCAGAGCAGCATAGGGATACGGATGAATGGGTTTCTGAGGAGGAAGACAATATGGAGTATCATCCAGAAGACACAGACACATCTGATGAGTCTGATGAGGAGGTCACTGGTGGTGAAGCTGCTCCTACTGAAAGATTCAATCAAATGGTAAGATCTTTTGGAGCTCAGTACCTCATATATATATGGCAGGGCATCTGCTGCAGCTGTCATCAAAATGACTCCTGGAATCACAAGGTTTGCTGTGACGAGAGTCAGTGACATCAAAACATGTTTTGAGCTATTTATGCCATTATCACTAAAAAGAGTCATCATTGCGATGACAAACCTTGAAGGAAAAAAAGTCCATGTTGACATGTGGAAAGAGATCAGATCCTGCAACGAAGCCACTGATAGTCTCTGGGATGCATCAACAGGCACAAATATTTTTTGGGCAACAATGTCACTTCAGAATTTTCAAATGATATCAAGAGTCCTACGATTTGACAACAGAGACACCAGAGCAAGATCTGACACGCTGGCCCCCATCAGGGATGTCTGGGACAGATGGGTGCAGCTCCTTCCACTGATGTTCAACCCAGGCCCAGAGGTGACAGTGGCCCAAAGTCTTGTCCCTTTCCGGGGAAAATGCCCCTTCTGGCAATATACCCAATAAACTATGGAAGTACTGCATAAAGATCTGGGCAGCCTGTGATGCAAAAACCAGCTACGCCTGGAATCTACAGATTTACACAGGCGAAGGTTCGAGTGGCATCCCTGAGAAAAACCAAGGAAAACATGTGGTCCTTGATATGACTACTGGACTGCAGGGTCACAATATCACTTGTGATGATTTCTTTACCAGCTATGACTTTGGACAAGAACTTTTGAAGGGGAAACTTACGATGGTGGGAACAGTGAAGAAAAATAAACCGGAGCTGCCTGCTGAAATCTTACAAGTGAAGAACAGAGCTCCACTTTCTTCAAAGTTTGCTTTTACAGATACCACCACTGTTGTCTCATATTGTCCAAAAAACAACAACAATACTACTTGTGTCTTATGATACTTATGATACTTATGTCTACACGTCACAAAGATGCAGCTGTGTCATCAGGAAGTGACAAAAAGCCCACAATTATCCTCGACTATAACAAAAACAAAGGAGGAGTGGACAACCTGGACAACCTGACTGCCACCTACTCTTGTCAGCGAATGGCCAAGAGATGGCCAGCAGTGGTGGTTTACAACATGCTTGACGTGTCTGCATATAATGCATTTGTGTTGTGGACCCACATCCACCAAGGATGGAACTCAACCAAAAAAAAAACAAGCGGAGAATGTTTCTTGAGGAGCTGGGAAACTCCCTTGTCAAGCCACACATTGAGCGAAGGGACCAGCGGGTGTCCAGAGACCCAGACGCCTTGGTCAGACAGCTGCAGAGCTCACCCAGCACTACGTCCACGCCATCAGCAGCACAAAAATCATCCACGCCAGGATCCTCCTCAGCCAGCTCTGCCTCAACATCAACAGCCTCAACCCGCCTTAGAACATCTGATTCTAAAAGAAAGAGGTGCCAGGTCTGCCCAAGCAGTAAGGACAGAAAGACAAACATATTGTGCTTCAACTGCAAGAAATATCTCTGCAAAGAACACACTAAAAGTGTCACTTTTTGCCACAAATGCATCTAACCACACACATGTTCTTGCACAGAGAGACTTTTACTTTGATGTAGTTTTTTTTTTTTAAATTAGTTTTGGAACTAGTAATTCATTTGTATTTGTTTGATTTGCTTGATTGGTTTGTTGTTGTTTTTTTGACCTTGCAAATCTATATTTTGTGTTATGACTTGTTCTGCTCTTCATTTTATGTTTGTATTAAAAGTTTTACTGGTGAAAATTTTTTTTTTAGCCTTTTTCTTCAAATAAATACATATAGGTTGAAATTGACCCGTGACACCAGAGATTCTACTATATTTAATAATATTAAAATGAAAAATAAACAAACATTTTTTTTAAAGAGATCATCAGTAATAGACAGGTAACACAAAAGCCTTTTATTTATTTATATGATTCTTTTGAGGTTAATTTTACTCTTTTTATTTATTTAAATTAAGGTGTAGTTTTTAAATATATTTTACAGCTAATTTAAGACATTGCAACTGACCTGTTAACATAAGAGATGGTAATGGATAACTAATTAAGGAAGGTTAAATGCATCTAAAGAATCTGGCTCATACATATACATTCTCCTATAAATTCAGAATAACAAATCTCAAAACAGATTGGAATAACAATGAAAATTTTAAAAAAGAAAAAAAAATACATAAATAAAACTAGAAAAGCACAGAGCTTCGCCCCCCGAAACAGCTTGCCCCCCCCCCATGGACAGCATTTCAAGATTCTTAAGTCCATGAACTATATGAGAAAAAATGAGTCACCATCTGGTGGACATTTGTTATTATTATCACAGCAACGCCAATGATAACTTATAGAGCATCATTTAAAAATTTCCTGGATCCAGACAGTGATCCGGATCACCTCCAAAATTTTATCATCTGTTCCTTGTCTCATAGCAAACATTTCCTGAACATTTCATTAGGTTTGATCAACAATTAACCAAGATACTGAGAAACAATTTTTTTGGCCCCATTGACCCCAATGTTAATGAAAAATTCAAAGTGATCCAGAATCCAGGATTTCTTCCAGATCACCCCCAAAAGTTAATAATTTCTTCCTTGTGCCATTGCCAACAAATCCTGAAAATTTAATCAAAATCCGTCAATAACTTTTCGAGCTATGTTGCTAACTATCGAACGGATAAAGAAACAGACCCAGGCGAAAACATAACCTCCTTAGCGGAGGTAAAAAAACCCAAAACAAAACAAAAAACGTTATTATGAGTTTAACTTTAGCGTGCAGCACATCTGAGTGTTGTTACGTTATTTTGTTCAAGTCTGTCGGTCCTAAATTAAGGATACCTACTGTGCGAAGACCATGACTTTTACCAACATGTTATCAATATAATCACTGTGCTGATACTGCCGCAGTTATGGCAAAGTTATTGAGTTCTACGTGGTAGTAGCGTTTTTGAATTGATATTTGACAATATTAGGAAGCCCCACTTGCGCAGGGCATCAAAAAATTGGGTAAAACTCTTATTGTTCCTCTCCACGGAAATCTTTAGTAAAAGGCGAAAGATTTATACGATCTGAAGAGAAACAAGAGTGTACTGACTACATGACGCTACAGTGACCCAACCTATTCTCCGCTCAACCCCCCTCACTCACGGTGTCAAACATACTAGTCCAATGTAGTTATTCTCTACACATTCTTTAAAGGTCAACATCTACTAAATATAAAACACAAACATAAACATCATTTTGAGAATTCAAAGTAAAACGCCAAATACAACAACTTTCAACATTAACGCTTTAAACTTCGCGCTATGCATTATGGGTATGTGCCGTTCTAAACCGAGCCTCTACTTCCTGAAAACCGTGCGAGCGGGAGTTTGTTATTTCTTCGTAAATACAGATAAATGAATGTGTATATCGACAAAAGTGAAGATGCTAAATGTTAAATGCTTAATTTTACTTAGCGGGAATCCCGCTTTCATTGGGCGACTTTATTTATACGCATGCGCACTGCACCACCAAGCCCACGCATTTTAGCCAAGAGAGTTCTCACGATCGACGGGGGTCTGTCGTGCAATCAAAGATGAACTGTTGACAAGATATATATTCTTCACGTAACAACAGCTTTTTCCTCTGAAAAACATTTTCACAACTGTATTCACACACATTTGGTCCGTAGTATGTATTTAAAATTTTAACGACGACAATAGATGAACAAAATAGCTTAATGATGCGACAGCAAAGGTATGCGTGATAGTGCTCACTTTTTGGCATTTTCGTTATGACAAATGGTGTTAAACTTAACGTATTGCACGAAGGCTGTCTGCAAAAGAACAGTCCTTTATGACAGTAAAACATTATAAAAATGGTGAACATAAACTAGCTAGGTATAGTTACTAGCTAGATGTATCGTGTATTATATAAAAAAGACTTTTCCATATAGTAGGATTTTAATTTTTTTTTTTTTATTTTTTTTAGGTATTTTACAGTTAAACATGGCACATTTGCAGTTAATATTAATATTTAGCTTAAGTTCATTTGAAACGGTATTGGGAGGTAAGCTATTTTAAAACAATTATGCCTAAAGGCAATTTCTAGCTACATGTCTTCATCATTATCTGGCATAGACCGTATTCACTATCACAATTAAATTTGTGTGCTTGTTTATTTACCTTCCTCGCTTCTTTACTTTTAGACACATGTTGTTTGCTGGGCTCGCGCTTGCAGTGTGATTTGTTGGCTGGAAATTCCGCAGATAGGCTTAGACGGCGGTGGCAGAAATCTCAGCAGACTTGTCAGTGATTTTTACATTTCCCGGAGAGAGCTCTTGTCATTTTGTCAGCCTCCCCGTGGCTAAAGTATGCGGGGACAGTGGAGAAGGCTGTCAAACTGTGCCCACCTGAGAGCACCTTTTCCCGGGTTGATGAGTCATAATAAGGGCCGAGCAGGTGGTGGAAAAGGCACAGCAAGTGTGTATATATGAATGGTTGTGCGTGTGTGTGTGTGTGTGTGTGTGTGTGTGTGTGTGTGTGTGTGAGAGTGAGAGTGAGAGAGAGAGAGAGAGAGAGAGAGAAAGAGAGAGAGAGTGTGTGACTGTATATATTTGTGTGAGAAAAAATTATCCAAATGCACATCTTATCATAATTGCCATTATTATTATTATTATAATATTATTATTATTATTATTATTATTATTATTATTATTATTACCTTAATTGGCATTAACAATTAAGTCATGTGTTTGTATACTTCTGCAGACTGGTTTGGGCTTTTTAACTATCCCCAAATGCCCTTGATGGATTCTTGCTCTAGGTTTCAGGGTAGATAAGGTTGGGTTTAGGGGTTAAATTAAGGTGACATTTAAGATCTAGGCCATATATTATGTCAATGAATGTCCTCACTAGGTTACTTGGCGCAAATCCGTGCTTGTAAGGTGGAGAAAGAGGAAGATGAAGAAAGAAAAAGCGAGAGAAGGAGGAGGAGGAGGAGGAGGAGGAGGAGGGGGAAGATGCTCGGAGCTGAGTACTGACTCCAGATCTTGGGGATTTTTTGGGTCTCTCACTGCGCAATGTCTTGTGCCCTTTGGAAGTGAGTGCAGTCTTGAAGTCAGTATTTCTCCACTTCTCTTTCAGTCGGGCGGACATCCGACTCTCTGGATGGAGGATCGTTGCTGCTGTTGCTGCAAAATGAGGGCGCTGTGTTTGAACTTTGCTTTCACCTGTCTATGGCTTCTCCCTGTTGCGGTAAGTAAAACATCCAGGAGCGGCTTTACGCACACTGTGAACTACTGCCTCCATGCATATTCACCCAACATGCGCTGCAAATTCATCTAGTTTTTGTGGTAGTGTTGATGCTTATTCTGTTATTGCAGGCGCTTCTTATGAAACATGTAATTGACTACTTTATTTTCTTGCAGAATGAGCTCAACACAAAGTAATGTCAAAGTAAATGAAGACTGTTGGTTAACTGATTAGTTTGTGCATGTTTGGGCAAATCTCAAGTTTACTGTTGAAATTCATCATAACGAGAGGTTTGACTTTTTCATAGTTAACTGCATATGTTTAGGTGGTTGTCTTTGCCATCTTGCATGATGTGTTAGTGTATCTTGTTTTTTAAGGTTTCCAATAGAGCTAGATCGCAAATATTTTGGTATTTTTTTATTTTTTTTTACACAGGAGGTGACGTTCAGCCAAAGATGAACTAAACATTTCCAGTCTTTACATCTGTAATATTTTTCATGCATTATAGTGGTTACATTTGTCTCATCATTGCTTCTGATTTCATTATTTTAATCAGGATGAACAAGCAGTTCACTGAATCTCCTGTTTTGGCAGATGTTGTCCAATGACAGCTTCACAGTTAATGCTTTGCTTGAACTAAACGATCACTCAGCTTTTGTTGATTTGAGGAAAAGTTTTTGAAGTTTGGTTTAAGAAAGGTGAATGCTGCATCTTAAGCTACAACAAACTGACATATTTTAGGATATTTTTAGCCCAAAGGAAGCTGGTTGTCCTTGCCCTTAAGCATGCAATTACTGCTCTGGGGTTCTCAGTGTTTTGTGCTTCTGCAGGTGGTTTTGCACAGGTGTTGTGTTTGCATCCACTCCACAGTTGTTGCTCAGTTGCAGTCATTGTGCTGGCATCTTGACACAGAGCCAGTGACATGGCTGTCACACAGTGGGCTCCAATTAGAGTAGGTGAGAGCAGTACATAGCTAGAGATTTAGGCTTGTAACAATAGGCACAGCTGGAGCTCACTTGGTACAGGAGAAGGCAGAGATTGGCACATAGTGCTGTGGCAGGCAGAGGTAGTGTGAATGTTGGTAAGAAATAATGATATCCTGGAAGATGTTTATTCAGAAATCTGGTGGAGAATAACCCTAAATTGCTATCTGCCTTCAACACATTCTGATGAAATAACAAATCAACTCTTGAACTACAACGGTGCAGAACTTTTGGCGCAATTTATCTCTCAGTATCTTAGAGGCAAACAATCCTTAACCTGTCTCAACACTTCCAGTTAAAAGTAGAGGTGTTTTTAATAATGATGTTTGACACCCGGGTTCACGTGACCCAATTAGCGCTGTAAGTGTAAACTTTTTAGATAATTTTTCTTTTGTGATGTAAATCTATACACTGCTCCCCTCTTGTTATTCTGTGACAACTATGCAGTGAATCTCAGAAATGTAACTTGCATAAACAGCTTCGCTAATGAGTGGACTTAGTTGGATTTGTGCTTTTCAACAGACATAACAGCAGGTGGCTGTCGTTTTATAATAAGCTGCTTCATCAGTCCAAACATACACTTCATTTTCACAGTGTCATTTCTTTATGCCTTATGCAGTGTGATATTTTAACTCTGAACAGCACAGAATTATGAATGTCAGCTATGAAAGCTATAGGGCTGGCCGTCATGTTAGAAAAAACACCTAATTATGTCATGTAGTTATAGTAAATGTCCTACAAATACATAAGCAAAAAAAAAAAAAACCAAAAAAAAAAAAAAAAAAAACAACTTACCAGCTCAGTAATCATGGTGTTTTTTTTTGCAAATCATTTCACATCTGCCTGGTCTGATTTTAGAAAATGGAGAAGAGTTTGAGATGTACAAAATGTGAGGAATGAGGAATTGGAATGTGCATAAAGAAGGAGGAATGCAGTACAGTCGTTGAATAACACATGCTGCTCCTCCGATGAAATAATAACTTGACAAGTTGAATCCAGGTGAACATTTAATCCCTTATTAATTTCAAATATGTAATCCAAATCCATTTAAAAAATAAAATGTGGGATAATAAGTGGTTTAAGAGAAGGAGAAAGGTTAAAGAGGGATTTTGTTTGACAGCTGAGAGACAGTTGGACCTTGATTTGCAAACCATATTTACAGTATATATTTCATATTTCCTACAGTAACATGTTACTATTTTTGATTCCCTGCTGCATGATGATACAGGATGCATTGAAAAGGTTTAAAAAAAAAAAAAAAACAGACGGAGAGATTTTCCAAAGGACCGAGACAAGTGGAGGACAGACAAATTAAAAAGTGTTAATGGAAATATGAACATGATGTGCGTGTGTGTTTGCTCCTCGTCACTGCAGCCCTTGCCTGAAGGAGCGGAGTTATTTATTGATCACTGTCAGAAAGTCATTCACATTCTGAGGACCACACACGTTAAAGCATAATTATTTGAATCGATTATCCGTAACCTTGTAATGTCGCTAAAGTGAAACTGTCTTTCATTTGTTCATTTGTATAGAGGACCTTTTGTCTTTGTGTCTCCTTTTTTTTTAATCACTTTTAGTCCACGAACAAAACTTCTGGTTATGTCATATAATGTTTTACCCCTGTATACCATCAACACCTGTGTAGGATACCTCTGATGATTGATGGAAGATATAATCTGCTACTGACATCCAAAACTGTGGAGCATTAGAGAGAAAGTGTCTTTTATTTAACCATGATGACCAATCAGATCACTGCAAAGATCATAAATGAGCATGTAATTAAATAAGCAAGTAAGCAGACAGACAGACACACACACACACACACACACACACACACACACACACACACACAGAGAGAGAGAGAGACATACAGACAGACAGACCATATGAAACTCCCTTTTCCAACTAAATGCAGTGAATATCCTGATGTGAAGTTTGTGTTGGAGTCTGTGTTATGTTGGAATCAGTTTGAGAAGTTGACGTTTTTTTTTGTTTTCTTTTTCATTTTTTTGTTTTTCTGACATTTTCTTCTTGTGGCATTCTGTAGTCAAATACACAAATCCAAGCTCAGCTCCAGTTTTAATACACGAGGAAACTATAGACTTCCAAACAATTATTATATTTCTGTAATGTTTTCTCATTTATACCAAAGCAGAACCAACAGTGGAGAAAAGTAATAGATGATATAGCCTTCACATAGCATAATTTATCACAAATCTCTACTTCTGGAGGTGAAAAATAATTCTGATGACTCTAATAGATTAAAAAAAAAAAAAAAAAAAAACCTGCTGCAACATATATTTTCAACAGATCTAGTCTCTGGTGCTTAATAAGATTATGTGAACTGTATTTTTTCTTTGACACCATAAAACTACTGAGAAGTTTTAGACTTTATATTAATAACTTTATATCACAGAAACATCATTCTTATGTAATTCAAAATTAAATTGAAATGCTATTTTTTTTTCCATTAATGTAAAATAGTGGAAAACAAGTCATTTTTTGACACTAAAAGACGTTAAATCTCAATCAGCTGGTTCTGAAAATAGATTATCTAATGATTTTCTGTTAGGTTCAGGTACTTAAAGCACTGATCCAGGGAAAGACAAGACAGTTTAGATTAATACAGAACAAGAAGCATCGGTTCCATCAGATGAACCCACTGTCTTTGCTTCTTTATTTGTTCTCACAGGCTGAAACACTGGCATTTATTTTCAAAAAAGTAATGAAGTGACCTTGAACTTTCATCTTTGGCCACCGAATTGAAGCAGTTCATGTTTGACTTTCAGTGAATGTTTGTGCAAAAAGAAATCCCTTAATGTATTCCTAACTTATGGCATCTACAAGAATGGAATCATATGAGGTCATAGCGACCTTGACCTTTGACCTTTGACTGACAAACCACCTTCACTTTATTCGAAATCAGAACCAAACTTAACTTTATTACAAAGTATATTTTCACATATGAAGAGTTTGTCTTAGTTTATTGGAGACAAACAATTCCAAAAACATACATGTAGAGACATGAAAATAAAGGAAAAAAAAAACATTATAAATAAAATAAAAATAAAAATAAATAAAAATAAATAAAATAGAATTTACAAAAAAAAATTGCAATAGTGAGAGAATGTGCAATAATGTGCATGATGCAGATTTTTAAGACAACAAAGAAAACAGCCCAGGTGAATGTTTGTACCACATTTTTTAAGATATGAGATGAGTTGATGTGACATTAGAGAAACCTTATTGTTTTATTGCAAAATAGGTTTATTTCATCTTCACATCAAAACAAGCATTTGTGCTTTATTTTGTGACAATCTCATTCTAAGAAATGTAGTTTTTATTGTAATGGAGACCAATGAACCAACAGACAAACAGTTAATGTCCGGAAAGGCATAATCAAAATGTCTCATGATTAGGACTGGGCAAAAACATTGAATTAATTCAATTAATCAAGGTTTTTGTATTCTGAAAACTGTGAAAAGAGCTTATGCTGCTAAATCAAGATTTTGCTTCTGGGGATCTTTTTTGTTCAACAAAGTGTTTAAGATACAACTTGTTGGTTTCTTGTAATAAATCAATCATGGATGTGTTGTTTTTTTTTTTTTTTTTTAGCCATTTATGACATAAGGATTAGTAAAGTAATTTTGTTTTTCAATCATGTATTGTCATCAGTTCTTTTTTCCAGGAGATAATTAATTAAAATAATAAATCCTCTATAATACTGAAGAAATTTAGATGAAATACTTTGGTCATATCACCTAGCTCAATTCACAATGTATATATTAACATTTAAACCGAGCCACTGTAACGTCCTAAAACCCTTTTACTCCCTAAAGTTAAATACTGCACCTATGGTGTGAGAGCTGGTCTCTGGTGGATTTTGTGTTTTCATACCTCTCATTGAAATATTATGTTTCCTTACAACAAAATCAAGGCACATTTATCAGAATCTGGAACTACATTTGTAATTTAGCTGCATATGAACATAATTTTTGTGAGACAGCGTTGAATTCATTGATGCTGATAGTGAGACAGCAGCAAAAAAAAAAAAAAAAAAAAAAAAAGACTCCTGCACATGTTGAAATTGGAAGAACAAAACCCAAACATGGATTTGGGTGAATGACCCATGAAATGAGAAGAAAGTGAGCTACGAATTAAAATTTCACATTTTGCTCCTCACAGGTCCAAGAGACCGCCAAGCCTCTGAACTTTGAGAGCCAGCTTTGGAGGGAGGATGGGGGAGATGGTGTGGGAGCCGCTTTAAAGGTTAAACACCTCTCCAAAGACTTACAGATCATCTCCACCAAACAAAAAACGCCTGCGTACGGTTCTCTGGGTCCGTATGGTTGGCCCCAGAACTTTTCCCAGGCTTTGGATCAGTATCTGTACCGCCCTCCTCCTAAAAACAAACCCCCTGCCAAAACATCTCCGAAGGCCAAGAAGATCCTGGGGTGGGGGGATTTCTACTTCAACGTGAAAACAGTGAAGTTCAGCCTCCTGGTGACGGGGAAAATCGTGGACCACATCAACGGGACCTTCAGCGTGTACTTCCGCCACAACTCATCCCGTCTGGGCAACATATCAGTCAGTATTGTCCCGCCTTCCAAAGCTGTCGGATGGGAAGTTCTGAATGCCGGAGCTCAGACCACTCACAGCAAAAACTCAGTTCTGTTTCCAGATCCAGTATCCCAGTTCCAGAGCACTCCCCAGTCCACCAGTGCCCCCCCTCCTGACCCGCAGAAGCAGCAGGATGTGATGATGGTGACGGAACTCAACTGTCGGATCGAATACCAGAGAACCAACCGGTCCAAAAAGACCAAGCCCTGTTTATATGACCCAGGCCAGACCTGCTACTCAGAAAACACCCAGTCCCAGGCGGCCTGGATCTGCGCCAAACCCTTTAAGGTTATATGCATCTTCATCGCCTTCACCGGCACTGATTATAGGCTGGTGCAGAAAGTGTGTCCCGACCACAACTTTCAGACGGAGCAGAACCAGCAGCACTTTGGATGAGGGATTTTCTGATGCTGAAACTGAGATATCAAACACTGACCTGTCGCACATCCTTCAAAACCATGTGTTCAGATTTTAAGAAATAGATTGGACGTTGATTTAATGAATTTTTATACAAAACTAAAGCCAATTTCAACTTATCACTGACTGTAATTTAGGCCAAAACTTACATTATTGTATGAACAGCAGCAGTTATAGGAGACTAGTTTTAACACGTGAGCTTTTTATTGTCTGTAACCTCATTTCTTAAAGTCTTGTAGGGCTGCAACTATTTCACTGTCGATTAATCTGTTAATTATTGTCTCCTGTAGCTGTTCGGTCTAAAAAAAAAAAGTTAAAAAGTCATCGTTTCCCACAGTGTTTGCTTAATCTGCAACTCAAACAAGAAAAACTCACTCAAGGCAATTCAGTGATTAATTTAATGATTAATAAATGATTAATAGAGTAATCATTGCAGCTCTGAAATCTCCAGTGACTGGATCTCGTCTTGTATTGTCACCGTGTAAAGTGTATGAGTTTTGATTCTCAATATGCATCACTTGAAGTTATTTATTTTTATTTTTATTACAATATGTAATTTTTTGGCTTATTTAAAAGGGTAACATCATCAGACTTAAGAGCACAGTTTTACTCTCCCTAGAATCAAATGTTTACTGCTGCATCCATGTAAATGTGATGATTTGCAGGACGTCTCCGACCTCCACAATCGTGCAAAAGTAAAATCAGTCGAACTCAGAAACTACAGGCGCTCGGAAGTTACTCTTTGACATGCAAAATGTCTCTTGGGACACAATAATCTACAAGTTTTTTTCCGGAATACTTGACTTTAAGTGCTGATTTTTTTCTATAAATTGTCTGTTAATTGTGCAGTTATTGTATATAGGTATTTCTTTCTCTAAGAACGGATAAAAAGTGAGAAGAAACAGATGGTTTACTGTTCAGTTACTTTTATCTGACACAGATTACACATGTCCTTGCCCCCC
>JAPSES010028738.1:0-12925 GCA_029822895.1 Maxillicosta whitleyi
AATGTAATGAGTAACGGCATCAATTTCCGAAATGTAAGGAGTAGAAAGTACAGATAACTGCCACAAAATGTAGTAAAAATAAAAGTATGCATCATTATTTTTACTTAAGTAGGTTTTTTTTGTATTTGTACTTTACTTAAGTACAGTAACAAAGTAAAAATACTTCACTAAATCCCACCACTGTTAAAAGCTAAGGTGCAATAATGACATTTAGCATGTGAAGAACTCCATTTTTATCTGTATATATTTTTTTAATAATGTCACATAGACGGTGGACAGCCTACTGCTCTTATTAGGACGCACAATGTGATTAGGAAACAGCCTTTTAAGAACCTAGAAGCTGCTGAGGTCTCACCATGTGTCTGATTTACTGCCCTGCCAGTTCATTCTCCTTGGATAGAACCCATCTCATGGCAGCACACATAAATAAGGAGATATTTTTTTTATATTCTGCTTGTAATAGTTCAGAATTGAAAGGCTGTCACCACACATTGGCTGAGTTCATACCAGGTTCATAGCTTTCCCGACCTCTCTAGAACTGCTTTTTATTCCAGTTTTCTGTATTTTTTTAGCATGCAAAGTTACACACATTCATATGTTTTATTCCCCAGTAGTATGAAAAAAAAAAAAAATCATCATTTACTGGACTTGCATGTTGAACGTCAGCCCCCATTTGACCTCTGTAGCAGAAAGTTCAAGTAAACAGAACCTTTTTTATCCTTTCGCATAATCCAGTGAAGTAGAAGAAACATCTAAACTTCTTACTTTCCCTCCAGAGTAAGTGACTGCTCGCTGTTCACACCTCCCTGACTCTGAAGTGGTGTTCCCTGCATCCCTGTCATGGACTCAGCAGCATGGAAAAGTCAGTTTTGGCCGTATTTTACTTTCAAATGGAAAACCAAATACTGACAGACATCGACCAGAGGTTTACCTTCCACTGGATACAAGGAAAACCTGTGGCCTGGTGGGACTGGTGTAGATGGAAACCAATTAATCAGCACCAGTAGTAGAGTACGGGGATTATTATGGACAATATTACTAAGTTTGAGGTAAAAAAAAAATAAAAAAAATTAGAAATTAATAGGAAACCTACTTACATGTATTGTGCTTACTTTGCTTTTCATTTCAATGCATGTGTATTTAGTTCAGCAGTTATTTGTTTTTTTAATGAATTTAATGAATGTAAAGTTATTTCCAGACCTGAAAGAATGTTCTAGGGTCAACATTTGGGGAGGGGCATTATTGGTAAAATGATATTTGAATGATTAACTGGTTTTTTTTGGCTTTTTCCCTCAGTCCTCCATCCATCCATTTGTCCATCCATCCATCCATCATCCAATCATCCATCCATGATCAATTCATTCATCCATCCATCCATCTCTCTGTTCATCCATCCATCCTCCATTTGTCCATCCATGCATGCATCCATCCTTCTTTCTTTCTTTCCTTCCTTCCTTCCATCCATCCATCCATCCCTCTGTCTGTTCATCCATCCGTGATCAATTCATCAATCCATCTATCCATCCATCCATCCTCCATTTGTCCGGTTGTCCGTCAAAGCATGCATCCATCCTTCCTTCCATCCATCCATCCATTTGTTCATCCATCCATCCTCCATTCATCCGTTTGTCCGTCCATGCATGCATCCATCGTTCCATCTGTCATCCCTTCATTTGTCCGTCCATCTGTGTGTTCATCCATCCATCCTCCATTTGTCCATTTGTCCGTCCATGTATCCATCCATCCCACCATTTGTCCATACATCTGTCTGTTTGTCCGTCCATCATCCATCCATCCGTCTATCTGTCCATCCATCCATCCTTCCACCCATCCAGTGATCTGTCTGTTCATCCATCTGTCCATCCCTTCATTTGTCCATCCATCTGTCTGTTCATCCATCTGTCCATCCCTTCATTTGTCCATCCATCTGTCTGTTCATCCATCTGTCCATCCTGGACTTGTCCATTACCATTCGACCTCTAGAACAAACACAGTCTGTGTTGTATTGTCTCCACAGATTGTTTTATTATGAACACTCTCAGAGCTGACAGCTGTAAATTCCACTGTCTCTCTCACAAACTGTGCAGTCACAAACATACCATCCACTACTTCAGAGCATCTGTTCCCCAAAGACTGGATAGGTAGGTACTGTGGGTAGGCAGAGCACAAGGCATGTTGGATGCAAAATATATTTCAGGGCTTCAACAAGAAGCAGGAAAGAATGTGAACAGTATTTCCACATAAAGTTTTATGTGTACAACATCTTGTTAATGGGAGGAAATAAAGCCGATGCGCTAACATGTCACCCCCCACTTAATTGAATTTATATAGCCTCATTTCATGTCTAAATGTTTTCAATAATATTTGCATAAACCAAAGATGTTAATATTATAAAGGAACCCAAAATGACTGTCAATAATGCTCATTAATGCTTTTCTGCATCGCTTTATATGTATACTTGACAGTAGTTATTAGAATAAATTATGCAAATATGGTAAATACCAAATTTAAAGACAGTTAGTAGGCTTAATCTTCATCTTTCTTGAGGTCTGAGGGTGAAAAAAGTAATTAGTTCTGTGACTTAAGTGGAAAAAAATACTGTGCGCGATTACAACGGAAAGCATTATTTTGTCTCGTACAAGTATTTTTCTTCTTTCTAGCAGCTTAAAAAAGATAAAATTGCCTTCAATCCCGACAGGTAATAACCTAACGGAAGTGGTGTCCTCCAAGATGACAGTGGCCCCATATAGTGTATGAGGTCTGAATTACCAGATCTCAACCTATAAAAACAGCTGTGGCACATGTTGTCCTTTTGTGTTAGTGCTCTCCACCACCTTCATGCAAATGCCAAATGAGGAATCTGTTTTGGAGGAATGGTGTTAATTTGTCACCAGTCTGTTCATTACGCATCATAAGGATTGTCCCATGTTGTAAATAGTCTGCAACGTAACTTCAGACGTAGGTAGGGTGTGTTTGTAGGACAACAAAACATCTAAGTTGAAACCTAAAGTTGCACAAAATAGGAAAATGTAGATGTTTGCCTTGTGCAGAATATGTGTACAACTAATGAAGATATAAGAGGCTGCAGTATACCCCCATGCATACATGATGGGACATTTTAGAAGGTGATAATTATATAGCACTATTAAAATAAGTTAGTGTAAAGAGGCAAGATTTCCGAGCTGTGAATCTTGAGCTCATAGTCTCTGAGTGTAATGAGGGGTCTGTTTGCACAACAGAAACTGTGCGCTCTGTTTGCGTACGGCCCATGTGTGGCTATAACATATATAACAGATGGTCCAGGAGCCGCGCACAGTCGTTTGAGAGAAGATATCGTTCTCATACATGTTAATTGACAATTTAGCAGGACTGTGAAGTGGTCATGTCTTGGATTAGTGCCACTTCACGAGGAGGGGCTGGTGTCAACCTCTCAACACAGGACACGTTTTCAAGGGTCGTCGTTCAAAGCTGGCATTTGAAGTTGGAATTAATTAGATTCTCTGTTATGTATTTTTGAACTGGTGGTGTGCAGGCTGTTCCCCACACGCACCCACGCTGACCTCAGGACTTTGAACCGCAACATAATACACTGACTTATGCACACATCTACTGTATATGACCTATATTTGATGTTTCAGGTGCGTGTTTAGGCCACAAAGCAATAATGAACAGGTGCAAATTGGGGCCGTTTTACATAAGGATGATAACTGGGTGTAATCAGATAATACTAATAATCAGGTCTGGTAGAATTACACTTCAAATGGTATGATTAAAAAAACAAAAACAGCCTTGGTTTATAATCTTCGATCCATTATTAGATGTTTTTTGACGCACGTATCACCGTAGTGACGGTAGAGTCAATCTTCCTGTCATTGTCTTCTGTTCACATTATGCCAGGCCACCTACAGATGTAAAATAATGAAATAAATCACATTAACGTGTATAAATTTACTGGAGTTTGTTAATCTCGCTTCACATAATTAATTAACTGCCATTAAATTTTAAAGCATGTCATATTATGCTGTTTATGATCACTTGAATAATCTCCAATAAAACTCCAAAAACTGGATGATCGGCTATTTCATGTGCATACAAATTGGTTAATTTTATTTTTTTTAGCGTTTCTATTAGAAAACATTTTTAAAAATCTCCACTTTAGTGACGTAAGTGTGGATGAGGGTGAAAAATATCTGTTTTTCTAAGTATCTCCAGTGTTGTGAACAGAACAATAGATGAATAATTAGATAAAAACATTACTTATTACTTACATTTACTAAGAAATGCTATTAACCCTGTTTTAGACAACACAGTTGAAAACGGTTTTCATTTTAATATGTCTGATTTATAGGGAATTATTGTGACCTACCTGAGTATTTGGATATTTTACATTTAGTCACCCTCTTAAATTAATTAAAATAAGTCTTTTTTTTTTTTTTTTTTTTTTTTTTTTAAAAAATTTTTTATTTTTTTTTGCCTAAATCATCTCCTTGTGATGCTGGCCACCTCTGACAAAATTGCCCACATCCTTAGTTAAACAGATCATGCCATTCTACCCCTTTAGTATAATATATATAAATATCATAGAGTCAAGAAATGGTTCCGTTTTTTTGTGTTTCCTGAAAAATCTGAAAAAAAGACTTGATGATTTTGATTTAATATTTTTAATGTTCATTCACAGTCATTGGATTTGACCATTGCACCATTTCTGTTTATATTAGAGTCATTTTTTCCCCCCATATGTGATTGGGTTTGGTTTGTTTGGGGTCACTGACTGGTCAGAGTCCTGATCAGAAGTTCTTGTATATACTCATGGGTCAGGGGTTGAGGTTACTGTGGCCCCCCTGGAATTCTCTGTTCATCATGTGATTTGGCTGCTGAGAAATGTTAACTGAGATGTCTCTATTTACAGCCAGGCAACAGTCTGCCTCTTTTTTTTTTTTCACACCAAAACAAAAGGAAAAAAAAACTGCATCTAAACACCTCATATGTCACATAACTTTCATCTGGAAGTTTGTTTTCCTCAGACTCCATTCACTTTTAGGCTTTTCGTGCACCTTTACTCTGTGGCCTGCTGACATTCAGCTCCTGTTCCCTCTCCCCTCCACCACAGTGATAAACCCATGGCTGTCGGTGTCATGCAACACCCACGGCACTCGTAAAAGGCGCCACCTGTTGCGTATGCATGCCGGGACGCTTTACTTGGAATACTGCAAACTTGGCACTACACAGTCATTTAGACTCCGCCCCCATATCTTTTTCCTCGTGACATATGTCCAATTAATGCTGCTCAATCCGCTGGTAACAGAAGCTCGACATATATAACATTGATGTTAGAATCACTAGGCAGTTTAGGATCAAAACAGTGCAGCTTTAATGTTATGTACTGCTGATTCCAAGCTTAAACTAGATTATAACATCAACACCAATGCTTTGACACTGCACTATGCTGCAGCCTTTTACTTGCAAAGCAACAAATATCATACTATTTAACAGCAGCATGAGAAAATATCACAGTATATAGCAAATCTAAAGGATTCCTTACTTCTGGGCTCATTCAAAGTAGCTATAGCAGAAAGTCTTTATACAGTGAATCTTGAAATTTGCTGATATTATTTTACTTCATGTTAACACTTGGGGTCAAATGTTTGTTTACGTTGTGGTAACATAAAGCAGATGATGTCCTTAAGTGACTCTGAATTGTGACAGAGATACAGATAGAAGCAGAAATAGTTTTTTTTTTTTTTTTAGACATATCAGTCTTCATAATATATTGGAAAAAAGTCAACGTGAGTTCTTTTGCACAGTGCTTTGAGTGAATGCTTTTGATGTTCACACTTCTGGTAAATTCATTTGCACAAGCTGCATGTTTGTTCACAACTACTTGGGGGAAAAAAAGTGTTCAGTGTCGAATCATTTGGCTGCACAGCTGTTGTGAAGTTATTATTACTTTGCGTAATTTCCATCTGTTCACAGATAAGGAAGCTCTTAACAGCTTTGCCCCGTGACAACATTTCCTGTGACATCTGATGGTTTTATTACATGTGTTTAATGTTACAAAATGGAGCATGAGTGCAGATGAAAACTGAAAGTTAAGATCTTCTGCTCTAGCTTTAATGGTAAGCTCTGTTGTCCAGCTTCACTGATGATTACAGTGTTTTTTGTTGTAATTACATGTGTGGTATCTGGGACCTGACAAATAAAAGTCATACAAGCCTTGAATTAAAAAGCCAATGTCCTACCGTTTAATAATACAGTCGTGTTCAAAGGTCGGTGCAATGACACAAACTCACGGTGTAAATGGGATTTGTTTGCTGATAAAAGTATTTTAACTAGGGCTGTCAAAATTAATGCAGATCATTCCATCATCATGATTAATCTGATTACATTTTTTTTTTTAACACAATTAAACCATCGGCAGCACAGAATGACTCTGAACATCTCTGCCAATGCATTTCGGGTAGTTTATCCAAGAGTTAACATGCTTTTGCGCAAATGTGCAGTTGATCCAGTGGTGACAGTTAGCGGAACCAACCCATGAAGTTGGAAGACACTCAACAGCACGTTGGCCCTCGGGATGGAAATATGAAAAAAAAGAAAAAACCCAAAACAGAACAGTTATTTCAATTTGGTTTGTTGAATAAACGTAAAGTAAATAAACTTAAGTTAAGTATATATTTCATTCTTTCTTGAGTCTGTTTACTCATGCAAAATGAAACACAATTAATATAGATTAAAAATTCATAATATTTAATCATGATTAATCCACAGCATCCCTGTAATTAATTGGATCATCAGTGTTGACAGCAGTACTTTAAATATATAAAATGGTTAGAACTGGTGCAGAAATAAGGTGGGAGGGTCTGTAGTCAGCCACGCCTCCATCACCCCGCCCCAGGGCAGCTGTGGCTACATATGTAGTTTACCACCACCAGATTGAGAATGTGTGAGTGAATGAATAATAGATCCACTGTACGCACTGTGAGTATGCGTTCATAGAAAAGTGTTATATAAATCGAATCCATTATTATTATTATTATTATTATTAACTGAACACACGGTCTCTATTTGATCTGATAAAAGTTTCAGAAGACTCGACTATAAGTTGAGTTAAAGTATAGACTTTTATTTGTAAAGTTCAGAGTGAATATAAACAAGTAAATATAAACCATTAGTGAGTCATTTATGACTTGAATAATGTTATATTGTTTTGCCTCCAACTGCTGCCTCTTGACATGGTTGTCATTTATCAGAAATGGATCTCAATTTACCGGTCTGGTTAAATAAATGAAACCAAAAATAAAAGAAATGACATAAGGAATTTCATTAAACACTGACGCAAACACCAAACAATCTGCTTCTTTATGTTTGAGGTCAAATTATTATTTTTTATAGACTCAAGGGGCAGACAATCCATATAATAAAGATAATTTTGTATTTTCTTTGTTTGTGAGCTTGGTGTCTCATCAAATATAATAATTGAAAGATAATAACAAGTGAGCCTCAAAATTGCTGAACTTTATTTATATAATACTACTGTGTATATTTGCCACACAGTAGTAGTAATGCATGAATTAAATCAAACCCTGCCTATCAACATTTATTTC
The DNA here is from genome assembly GCA_029822895.1 of Maxillicosta whitleyi. Taxonomy (NCBI): domain Eukaryota; kingdom Metazoa; phylum Chordata; class Actinopteri; order Perciformes; family Neosebastidae; genus Maxillicosta; species Maxillicosta whitleyi. The sequence continues at coordinate 7,605 of JAPSES010028738.1, forward strand.
TATAAAACTCAACTATTTCACACACTCACAGCCAAGTCTTGGACATTTTTTCATTTTAATAAAATTGCCATGTTCTCGTACAATGTCAGGGGGAACATGAAGTGAGCTTTTCAAAAGTCATGAAAAAATAAAATGGGGCATTAAAGTAACATACGTGTTAAAATGTTGGCTCTGTAAGCTGTTACACATGGCTCCGATAAACAATAGAAAAAGCAATGCATCCTGTTAATATTCAATGCCTTTCAGATTTACCCGTCTACCTTCAGTACTACATGTTTTACACAAAATATTGATCAGTCACATTAACCGATAAAGACCCAGTGCTGCTTTTATGTCAGATCCAAAGCCGATTTTTCTCTCTATTTAAGTGATTTATCACAATTTATTGTAATATTGCCTTCTTTATGTTGTGTATTTTCAGTGTAAATGAGGTATTTTCCTGTGTTTTAATTGACTGAATATGTAGATGTTCATAAAAGCTCAGATTAAAGTTGAGGGTTAGATTATATTATTATATATTATATTAGAAATAGAGAAAAGTGAAGAAAAAGGGACTTTTAACGCAAAAACATCAATAACTGTACAAACTCCATGGGTTTTACTGGTGAATCGATGTTATTGAAGATGACAGAACCTCTAAACATCCAAATGGGTCATATGAAAAGATAACAAACTGCATTTTACCTGCATTATTTCAAAGTATTGGTAAGTTTAATACGTCAGAAGTTATTAAACATTTTAGATCAGTAGATGCTTTTGATCACCAGTGGGTTTTTATGGGTTAAATGAACACTATGTTGAGTTAAATTGTCACTATGTGGGGATTTATTCAACAAAAAGTGACATTTCCCCATAATACATTTTTACACCATCTCTCCTTCAAACAAGTGAAATTCATGATGATTTTTTTTTTCTATCTTACATCGACAAACTTTTAAACTTCTAAAAGTTTCATGGGTGAAGCCTTACCTACTCTCAGAGTCATTGTCTTTTTATTCACACAGTGCATAGAAGCTCACCCAGCACAAAGATTGTGGTGGAGGAGCTCCCTGAGCAGAGAAAAACATCAGTATTTAAACACAATACATGTTACATCCATAAGGTCATGGTTTGTGTGTAGCTATAGACAAGTTAACTCCTAACTGAGACTGGAGTGACCTTGGTCAAAAACAAACTTTTACTGGGTGAAATGAGGAGTGTGGAATACCAATAAGGCATCAGTTCTTTGTTTTAGTCCCACTGGCTTTCACACTTACGTGAGTAAAAACACTCAATCCTTACAGACATACTCAGTATCTCTGCGTTACAAACTCAGTTAACGTCGAGTCATTCTAAATTCCACAATTCTCCTTGTCTAAGTTGATACTTAAACATGTGATTCACAACATTTGCAGCATCCTCTAAAGTTTAGGCCATAGGAGACGCTTTATGTTATATTATTTAATTTGTTATTGCAGCCTTTAAAGTCAGAGAGGCCAGGCTGAGATGGTCCGGAGGAGAGATAGTGAATACAGGTAATCCTCGGGTTACAAATGAGTTCTGTTCCTATGCTGTCGATGTAACCCGAATTTCCGCGTAAGTCGGAATAACCCTTTAGTACCCCTAAATACCCCCTGAATCTCTAAATAACTATCTAAATACATGTATTATATGTGATATTAATAAAATAAAGTAAAAAAATAAGATACTGTACGTAGTTTAGTAAAGTATACATTACGTACAGTAATGGCGGACGAGATTTCGGCGTCGTACAGTAATAGCAGACGAGACTTTGGCGTTGTAAAGTCGAAATAACGTAAATCGGGTACGTCGTAACCCGAGGAATACCTGTGTATTGGTAGAAGGATGCTGAGTTTGGAACTGCCAGGTAGCAGGCCTAGAGGAAGACCAATGAGGACATGAAGGGAGTCGGTGTGAGAGAAGAGGATGTAGAAAACAGGGTTAAATGGAAGCAAATGATTCGCTGTGGAGACCCCTGAAGGGAAAAGAAGAAGAAGAAGAATGGTTATTGCAGCCTTTCTCCTAGAATGTCAACATTTATATAGAATGATAAAATCAACGTAGTATAAACTTTTTAGGCGTCCTCCTTTTGGAAGCACTTGTCCCGCATGCTGTAATTATTATTGCATCAGTTCAGCAGTTTAATAGCCATCATTTAGAGTTCAGTCTTTTGGGATTGTGATGATTTTTTATCATCTGCCATTATACTGTCACCAGTTTCCCCCTGTCTTACGGTGCCCTGCTGATGATGGATGATGCGCCGGTCCAAAGCGTCTGACCCATTTCAACCTAACTCCTTCGCAACAGTAAACACAGGCGCCTTTCGACATTTGAGCTGCCAGCACATCCGCACATGAGCAGCCTCTATTTTTTTTCTCTATAGCTCTAGTATTTCCTAAAGATGCTGCATCTTTTCAGAACACCTTGACATGAAATATTCTCATTTAAATTCTTCATTGTGTGTATTCTGTCATTTTCACACCCTGGAGAACATACAGTGTTAAAGGTCATAAATACACTGCTACACTTGCTGTTCAATATTTTCACCTGTTTTGTAGAACATTTCCTTGCAACAAGTGATTATTCAAACCTTTCTGGGGAAAAAAAATAAATATAAGTATGAATTAGTGAGGTATTATCTAATAGGTTGAACAGAGTCACAAATTTCAGTGCAATTAAGTGCAGTGATTATCAATTATAACACCGGGGCACGTAGACTGTCAAAATAATACATAATAAATCAAAATAGCCATTATGAATAAAAGGGTGCCCAATAGAAGACCCTAGGTAGAGCTGTGTGATATGGCCATAAAATTATACATTAATAATGATCATATTCCAAGAATCCAACAGGTTCCTTTTAGAATTTTGCTGAGCAAGAAGTGCCTCCAGTGGAATGATCTCAATTAGGCAACTTTTATACTGTTTCCAGAAAATAAAACTTTGATTAATCAACTTTTCTTGATGTATTTCCTTTACATAGCCCAGATACACATACCCCCAGGGGTACTTGAAAGAAGCCCAGGGGGTACTTTCCATTAAACAAGCCATCATGTACTGAATACAAAATAAAAATAATAAGAATTAATGCTGAATTATCAAACACAAATACATTCATATGATAGTTTATTATCATATATCATCTTACTTAAGATTTCTTAAAATGTTAAGAACATTTCTATTTTATATTATTCAAATGGAGTTTTTTCGAGTAGGTACGTAATTATTTTTTATTGATGAAATGTTCATGTATTAATTAATGGCCAAGTTATTTATTTTGCTTAACAATGGAAAAGGACACTTTTCAGTTTGTTTTACACACAAAGCGTACTTTAAATAAAGTGCCATGTCTATATATTACAGTTAAATATATGTTGTTTCTTTACAAAGTTTTGAAAATATAAACAGACACCTTTGGCACAGGAATACATTTTGCTTAATTTGTTTTCAATAAAAAATGCTGAAGCGATAGTTGGGGGTAGAGTACTGGGCTAAAAAAAAAAAAAAAAAAGTATATTTCAGGTGTAATTTCACTGTAAAGAGAGAACCACTGCCCAAGCCCAACCCAAAACATAGTGTAGTATAACAGGATATCAAGAAGGGTGTAATTCTGATACAGTAGTAGTCGGCCAAAGCAGTACTTAACATGATATAAAGTCATGTAGATCATAAAGTGGTTGATTCTGAACCATCACTAGATCTATACTTATGTTTATCACCCATTGCAAAGTAGGAAAACATCCAGAAATATCACAGTTTAAGAGACAAACAGTTATATTGTGTCTTGAACTCTTTAGTAAAACCTTTTCCAGAAATGTCATGTCCTGTTTATAGTTGCAGTCACACTGCAAACAACATCACAGTAGTTTATGAAATGTTCCCATGACAACCAGCTACAATGAGAGAATAAAACTCCCACAGTAGAAATGCAAAGTGCATGGAGCCAGAGCTGAGTCAAGCTGATGCCTTCAGTGGAAAAGAAGCATCCGATGTTATGCTATGTCTGTCTTTACACTAGACCTGCAAATAATGATTTTTCTCATTGTCTGTTAATCTGGTGAATAATTTCTTGATTATCTGATTAAAGGTGGGGTGGGACATGTTTTCCTGGAGCATCTTTTTTACCATATTGCTTAAAATCCTCTCCACACCCACGGTTACGACCAATTAATTAAATGCTCTAATACAAAACGTTTAATATTTAGTCACCTGTGGAATGGAAAGGACTGAAAAAACACCATCCGGTCATTTAACTGGACTGAATGGTGACTTGTCTATGAAACTCAACTACCATTTGTCCGTACTTTTGTGGTACTTCCAAAATAAATGTTTCTATATTTTTAACCTTTACAAAGGGATTTATAACTTTTGAAAGGCTGTGCTTATGCTCTATATGTTTGTGTTTGTAAGTGTAAATCATATATTTAAGATATTTAATTCAATGATGAGCTTAAAGTTGAGGGTTAAAAGAAAACTGAAGCAAAAGCCACTTTTTTGGTAAAATATACCATTAACTGAAGTGTCTCCATCCACTGTCATTGACCCAAATCCATGGGTTTTACTAGTAAATTAATATTGTTCACTACGGAACCTCTGAACGTCCATATGGGTCATATCTGATGATCATGAAAAAATGAAAAACTGTATTTTACACCAATTATTTACATGGATAGATAGGATTAAACAGTTTAGATCAGTAGATGTTTGGGTCACTAGTGGATGTTTTGGTCTCTATGGGTTAAAATAGCAAAGATTTCTCTATTGAATGACTCTGTATCATCCCTGTAATTCTCTGTGGTCTCCATGGCTACGAGACATGGCTACAGGTGATCCTTTTTGTTTTTCTTCTCTTGATATAATTAGAGCAACAGTTTTGTACGGATAGATTTTCTACTGATGCGTTTTTATTTTCGAGGGGTTGGAAAGAGAACAGAGATCATGGCGGATTAAAGTTGTATTGGTAGCCTACATGACGGCTTTCATTGACCAGGAAACTTTCTTTCACCTTAAGTCTCTCAGTGGAAATGCTAGGGTTGTGGCTTTGAGTCATCGCATTGCGGTGGGTCTGAAGGAAATGGAATATGACCTCTTGTGGAATGTTAGGCTTAACCCCTGTGGCACATTTAGGAAAAAACTCATCTCTGTTTCACCTCATCCTCCATGTACATACATCAGTTTAAGCTGTCGAAGTCTTAGAATGGTGGCGCGGTTGATAGATTGAGCGTGTTGATAAAGAAGGGAGACATGGTAAATGAAAATCATAACATGATAGTAAAGCATCTGGGGGGGGGGGGGGGGGGGGGTCATGTGCTGCCAAAAAA
>JAPSES010028786.1:0-12919 GCA_029822895.1 Maxillicosta whitleyi
GGGGGGGGTTGGAGAGAGATCTTGTAAACCTTTCCTGTTCATGGGTATAACCATAAATACATGCAGTCTTGGTAGAAAAAGACAGAACTAGACTGTATCCTGGAGAGCAAACATCAGCAATGCTGACAATTGGATAGGACAGTAGAATAGGACAGAAAATGTCAAACACATCCTCCAGTGAAGGTAGTAGAAAGGCCATGTGCTATAAGTTCATGTTTAGTAATAATCACACAATGGACCATGATGATCAGTAATTTTCACTGTAATAAGAAAATAAGTTGACAAATTTAAATGAAATTTTTACACCCATGATTGTTAAATATTGTTTATTGTTGTGCAGCCGTGCTGATTAAAATGACCCTGTTGCATATGTGTCACACTTCAGACCCAAACTGTGTTTCTGTGGCATCATAATGTCAACATGTCTTAAACTGGCATTCAGATGATTGTGAGCATGAATGAAAATATGTAGCTTAACTTGGCTGAGCAAACATCAAGATTGCTAACATAAAGATAGTTCACAGCATTTTGTTCATAAATTGTTTAAACTCACGTGTATGTCAACAGTAGAACAGATTTCAGCCGTAACAATGTAGTTTGAAATTCAGTCTACACTGCCCATTCATTCTAGTAACAAACCATATTTGCTGAACAAATCAGAGATGACCTCCAATGATTCAATGGAAATTTCAAAAAACTTTTATTAAGGCATGGTCAAAACCATATATTTTATCCAAAGATTTTGTACTTGTACTTTGTACTACCAACCAAAACTTGACATTAAAAAAAAAAACCCAAAAACATCAAAATGGTTACGAATGTTTAAATGTTAAAACTGCTATTCATCAATAAAGCAAACTGAGATCTATGCAAAAAAAAAAAAAAAAAAAAAAGAGACAGCATTTCATCCATTAGAGTGCATTAAAATCTGCAAATAAAACAACAGATAGTGAAGTCCACCTTTGGTGCACAAAGCCATAACATAAATTTAGATTGAATTCTTCATGGTAGCATCTGCTTTCAGTGTCATCAGGTCACATGTCTGAGGTCCGTCTTGGAGAAGCTGAAATACATCCCTACATCATGGTGTTTGTCACTCATAGAAAGTGAGATACACAGCACCTGGCAATTACAAAAAGAATGCATTACATTTCATGTGCAAATAAAGTACACAGAATATCTACTGAAACATCTGAAAGAGAAAACGCACAAGAAATCCTTTCCACAGCCAAGCGGTCCGAAGAAGAGTTCTGTTGGCAGACAAACCTTCCTGCACACTCCATTCAGACTGGGGCAGGACCACGGAAAGGACGCTGCCTCATTTTCAATAACTGGAATCAAAAGTGGTGGACACTGTAGTGATCGTTTATATCTATATCTATAGGATCACAAAAATTTCAGAGTGAACCTGTACACTTACCATTAAGCAGGAAGACAACCACAAGTGCCAAAACCACCACCCGAAAAGAAGACATGGCTGCGTCTGATACAGTTTGTCCCAACTGAGGATCTGCTCCTGGTCTGTTCGTATTTGGGTCCAAGGGGAGGAGAAAAAGATAATAGGAAGCAACAGACTGGTCACTAGGTTTTTTATTATGGAATTATCAGTGAACATGCCTTTCATAATCACATTTAAGGAAACTTCATCACTGTGCCCAACTCGTGATAAGTGTTATCATGAGACAACTGACAAACATTCCAAAAGAACTGCTGAAGTGTTTTTTTTTATTTCAGCTTATTTAAAACTCATGCAAATCCTTCACCCTTATTGGTTTTAAACAGGCAGACAGAAGAAATTGTGCTTGTCGGAATATGATTAAATAAATAATTAAAACTAATGCACCTTCCTTTTTGATGAAATGTGTGTATGTAGGAAGAAAAAAAATGTCACAGCCATTAAAAAATGTATTAAACAAGTTTCATGGAGGAGAATAAAATATTTTATCACTCCTGTCAACTATCATTACTTTGATTGTGGTTACATTTTTGTGCTGATTGTTTTGTTTCATGCACAAATTTTTCCATTTTGCCTCTGTTCACTAACACAGAGGAGTTGAAACGGCACAATCATTATGTAATTGAAGTGTGGACTTTCAATTTTTATATTGGATTTAACAAAAGTGTTGCGTTAAACATTTGGGAATTACAGCTATTAACACACCAACCTCCTCAAGTGTGTTCTTAATGGGATGGAGGTTGTAAAAAGTTTTTTCTTCTCCAAACAAAACATTTGCGCAATCATTCGCTTAATTTATCTCCTGTGTTCTTCAAGGCCTTTTGGTCTTGATCAGGTTGGCAGTGTATTCTTTATTTTTTTTAAGAATGCACCAAATTGATGATTTGGCTACCCCTAAAGTATCCACTGTCATTCTGAAAGATTTATTTTTTAACTTTTTCAATACCTTGAATTACAGCTGAAAGTTCATACTTCAATCACACCCTGATGGTCTGATTCCAGGTCCACTGTGGTGGTGCAAAAGAGACAAAATGATCAAATCTGTGTCATTGTCCAAATACTGATGGACCTGAGTGTAAATAGGTGAAATACTACTTTGTTAATGTTGCCCCTCACACTCTTCCATCTTGTTTGTGTGCATGGAAAATAAAAGTAGCACTAGTTTATTTCAGTTGTCGTATTCTAAATGATGCTATATCTCAAAAGCATATGCATATATTCATGGGGCAGATCTATTAATCACTGTAACATAATATTTCATGAAGACCACATAGAATTGTAGAATATTGATATTGTATTAATATGTTTAGAGCAAGCCAAGGGATGTGGATTCACATGGAAGAATAATGAACCAATGTGAGATTGTGTTATAGTTGTTAGGGTTATGACCCTTCAACCCCTGACGTGTCTGTGGTGAATGTTCTGAATGCATGATTTATTTAAAATATTTATAACTATTCAACTGTTTGCTCATTAGGGAAAAAAAATCAAGACATTGTGATAGAATAGACCTTGTTCTTTGCATAGACATCTGAGCATACACAAAGGGTTCAAGAGCTGATTATTGTGTGGATACATAAGATCACATCTGCATTTGTACTACAACTGTTCTCCCAGTGCTGTAACATTGTTTCAAATCCAGCTGAAGAAGTCTGCTGCCTTTGTCTCATCCAGATCATGTTTTTCATTGGGTTCCGATTTTAGGAGGTAACAGCAGGAGAAAAGAAGACAGCACCTTTAAATGTAAATGTTGGATGTGCATGCATGCAAAAAGAAGCAAATGCAGACCATGTTGTTCAGGTTAGATAATGAGCAAAACATCATGGGACTGGGCTCCCACCACCCAGTGTAGAAAACAACTGAATCTACTTACTTTATGAAAGCTGGTATAGCTTATCTCTAAGCAGTATTAATTCATTTGCTTAGACGTAAAAGTCCTCACTCTATATTTTGAAGAGATAAACTTTGATTTGCCCCAGTGAATTAAATCATTTGCATTATGTGTGAGTGAAAGAACTATTGTCTGAAAGAAGGATCTGACCTGACCTTTTCTGCTGCTGCTGTGCAGTGGGACTGTGGCGACAGACTCTCATCCATCTTACCCTTTAGCTGAACAGAAATACACTTAATCAACTTTAGAGCAGAAGGACTGATTCAGCTTTTCACTTTAGATGACCGGATTCATCCAAGCATTTTAAATGGCTCATTCGGAGAAAACATTGGTGAAAGGGTTGTTATGTGTTGGGCAGCTGGGATGAACAACCCAGCTGGCCTCTGATAACTACAATGTTTCAGTGTTTTACTTACTGAGGATCTTCCTGTGTTACTACTGTAACTAAATTAAATATTTCATATACTCTCTTACAAAATGAATATAAGAAATGTAAATATATATATATATATAACCTAATCTGATGTTTTGTCAAGGTCAAGGTCCTTTAGACACAACTTCATCAGTGTTACATCAGTATTCTCCAAAGGGAAATCATTAGTGTCTCCCTCTCATCCTCTGACATTATTCTCCTGGTAGTGTCTGTTCTCGCCAGTGGCAAAACAGTGATGTCTAATTGCTTTTTAGAGGAATGGAAACACAAAGTGGACTAATGACCCCAAATGACTTTGTTTATGACTGTGTGGCTTGCATCATCAGCTCCAAAAAAATCTTTTAATAAGTGGAAATAATGACGAATGGAAATGAATTCGTAGCTAGAAACACTACACCTCAGTAGACAAACTATTAAAACACAAGCAGGCAATTTATTAAAAGTGTCCATTTTCAGTGTCTCTGTATTGGCTCATATTACTTTAGCTGTTTGCTTGTTGAACTTTGCTAATTTTTGAAAACATTTTCAATAGTAGACTTTCCTGACGGGGAGGTGGACACTAATATCTAATAGTTTTAATAGCAGTAAATTTAGGATAATATCACTTCATGATGCATAACGTGCAAAATTCATGGCCAATATTCTACTCAGGTGAAAAGTGACTGAATTTTCAGAAATAAAGTGAATTCAGATGTGATCAAGACTTCACACATGTCTGGTTTGTTTATTATTGTAGAATAAGACTTCAAATTACTAATTTTTATAGTTAAACAGAGGATACTGAATTTTTCACTGATTGTGTCTCCAACTTAATGTGATGCATTAACTTCACAGTCTTTTGTGATCACTACCCTAAATATGAGATGATATTTTTTTATATGCCAATGAGTTCACTTGTTCAGATCATAGAGCTGCTGAGATGAACCAAAAGCAAAAACCTCTGAATTAAAGTAACTTAAACCCAAAATTGGAAAATGATGCCAAATAGACGATGGTTTCTGAAATGATTTCCACATTGTGAATTTATTTCAGTCTAGTACAAAAGTCCACTGCTAGAGTTGCCAGTCAAAGGTGGCAAAAGTACATACATTCTTTACTGAAATAGAAGAAGACACTAAAGACTGTTGAAAGAAGAACAAATAAAAGTGAAAAGTGCAGGCTCTGAAATGTGCACAGAAAGTGCCAAAAAGATAACCCGTAGAAGGGCATTTCTATCAGCCCATCATATCCATTTAGGCTGAAATCAGTCTTAATGTTGAATGCATGATGATGCACAATAAAATTAATTGATGAAGCCTCTCACATGCATCAACACTAACACAATAGTTTGTTTTTAAAAACCAAGAAACAACTAGTATTTGTGTTAAAATAAGAACTAGAAAACACATAAAAATAGTATGTGACCACAATCTTTGCATCGTGATCTGTGTATTCAGTTATTTCAGTAGCTAACGTAAGGAAAATGTGCTTTGTGAGGTCCTAAAAATTTTGACCACCAAAATCTAATCAGTTCAACCCCATGTATGACCAGTTAGAACTTAATGCATTCATTGGAGATCACACTCAATTGAATGGACAGACATGACATCAGAGGATACTTGACCTCTGGCTTTTGGCCAACAAAGTTTTTATCATTTGAAGAAATTCTGGCAAACTGTGTATGATTCATGACCGAATAAATTGGAACTGATTGACAGACCTTTTGTATTTTTTGTAATATGTCTGAATGAGCATGAGTCTAAAGGTGTCAAAAATACAAACACAAGTAACAAGCAACAAACAAATAGCAGTAAAAGTTACATAAAAACAGTAACAGAGTATTTGTAGTTTCACACCACAGACTGTATTTATATTATAAAAGCCAAGTGGCCTCTGTGTGTGTGCATGTGTGTATGTGTGTCTGCTTTATAACTGAAAAAGTGAAGAGAGCTAACCTATTCTATTGGCATAAACAGGCCACTTATTGATTATGGGTCAAGGATCAGACAGGCGAAAACAGCTTATCAATATGACAAATACTTTTTGAGTAGTTGTTTTAAAAATGACAATGGGCTTATAGGTGGGCCACAGCAGCAAACCGGAGGGGGGGGGCTGGAGCCGGATCAACAGAACCAAATCTCAAACTAGTTTTTACACCTAACTATTCCCAGTTTAGGTTATTTATAGGTTTGTCGTAGTAAATATGTGACTACATCAATTCATTTCAATGCACAAAACAACATTCAGGGATGTTTTATAAACAACTTCAGTTTAGTTCTGAAATCTATAACCTGAAAAGTCATGATTATTAAAAGCCATTAGACAGAATCTGGATTGCTGTAAGTAATTTTCCTTCAAGTCATGAAGGGAGTAGTAAAAAGGTTTGGTAACCATGGTAACACTGATGGAAAAACAGGCTTCAGTCCATGACATCAACATCCCAGTAGCCCACCTTACACCAGCTTAAAAGGTCAGGCAAACTGGAGAGACCCCTTCAGTGTACAGAGATGAGACACTGAACAGGTAACAGCCGACTCAACCGCTTCTAAATGTGTGTTTTATTGAAACAGTAACATGTTTAAAGTCACTGTTACATAAATGCTTTAATCGTTTCTGCCTCTGTGAAAACATAGAACAATAGAATAGAATACTTTTTATTGTCATTGTGTGATACAACAAAATTGTGTTGCATCTCCAGTTCCACAGTGCGACACATTATAAATACGCTTATAAAAAGTAAAAACTGTCCCCAGTATAAAACCTATCTAACTATAAAACTATCTTATACAGGGTAGTCATTGTAGTCATTGTTTTCTGAACATACTGTCGTCATATGCATGTATTTACTCAAACAGTACTGCTAAAATGCTATTTTCTGTGTCTTCTCAGACTTTCACTTCAAGATGGACAACAGAACAGCACTGATGTTCAAAATGACTGCCTATGCAGCCTTTGAAAACCACAAATATGAGTTCTTTGGTCTGTTTCTCACACTGTATATCATTACTGTCATTTTAAACTCACTGCTGATTACAGTCATACACCACGTCAAAGAACTGCATCAGCCCATGAACGTGTTCACCTGCCTGCTGTCACTTAATGAACTCTACGGCAGCACTGCATTATATCCTGCAACTATGGCTCTGCTCTTATCTGACACCTATGAAGCAGCTATAAAATGGTGCATGGCACAAGTGTATTTCCTGCACACATACGCCGGTGCTGAGTTCTGTATTTTAGCTATTATGGGATATGACCGATATGTTGCCATCTGCCACCCATTACATTATCACAGCATCATGTCCAACTCATATATAAGCAAACTTGTGGCTGTAACATCTCTATACACATTAATTATATTTGGTTGTTATTACTCCTTAACCCTACAACTGACATTCTGTGGAAAAGTCATGCCCAAAATGTACTGTGTGAATATGGAGCTTGTGAAAAATGCATGTTCCACTAATTTTTACATAAGCATTGTGGGACTTATGCTTATTTTTTTAATGGTTGTCCCTCAGCTGTCAATGATTATTTTCTCTTATGTGCAGATTTCAAGAGTGTGCCTAAAATTATCAAAAGAATCTCAAGGCAATGCTCTTAGAACATGTATTCCACATTTGTTTTCTCTGTTGAACTACACCATAGGAGCCTTATTTGAGATAATCCAAACTAGATTTAATATCAGTTATGTTGCTCTTGAGGCACGGATCTTTTTGTCATTATACTTTATCATCATTCCCCCAATAACTAATCCAGTGCTGTATGGACTTGGAACACAGATAGTGAGAGTTCACATACTGAAGCTGTTGATCAGATACAAAATCTATCCAGCAAAGATAAAAAAGGTGGTGACCATGAAACAATGATATTTTTTAATGATGGTGCTTTATATGAAGTGTAAATTCATCTTATATTAATTTGACTTCACTCAAAGCATTATTAATTTAATTGTTTTATTTGACAGGGACAGCACACATTAATCATCATTGCTGTAAATGTACAAAAATGAGCCAAAAGTTTATTTTTCATCTGTGGTCCCAGGACAAATTATACTGCGTCACCATAAAAACAGAAGTTAAAACATTAAAGTTCTAATCATGTTGATCATTAATACAAATATAATGTATAAAATTTTTAAATATTATTTAGAATACCCCATAGGCCATATTATATAATATTTATATATGTACTATTAAAACATGCAATCTAATTCCCAATAATATAAATCATGCAGAAGAAAGAAAAAGCCTTCCTACTATACAACTATAACCACTATATGACATGCAGACGGATGGATGAGGCTAGACTGCCCTTTTTTTCCCTTTTAAAAAACAAAAAACTTCTTATTCATCATTCATTCATGTTATTATGAAAAACAAAGATATTATGTTTTACCTCCAATGCTTTTATGAAACATTTGTGTTAATACATGTGATGGAAGAGTACATTTCTAATTGTCAGAAGCTCAATATGAAATGAGTGGTTGCAATCATACATTATATTTACTGATGAGGTATGCTTGTTGCATTTTTCTGTTGTTTTTTTTTTTAATCTTACAGTGATTAGAATTTTTCTGTGTCTTCATATTTCATGTACCTGAAAATTCATATTAAAACATGAAAATACATTGTTTTGTGGGTTGCTTTTCTTTTATTTAAAGTATCTTGAGGCTTTTTTTCAAAAATCAACAGTATTGTGGTACAATTATGTTTTGCATATATTTCACATTATTTCAAATTCTTTTTTAACAATCTAATGAGGTTTTCGCCTGTTTCAATGATTACACTTTTAGGTACTGAAGAGGGGAATATTATATATTAAATTTTACCAATTTTAAAATCTAGTGAATGCCATATTTTCAAGACAGGATTATGAGAGTACAGAGAGGCTTTAGGTAAGGTTATACCTTTATGTCAGATGACAGCTCTCATCTAATGATGGTGATAGTTTGTTATTTTCTATTTTTTTGTAACTGAGTTTTTGGTTTTTTTATATACACAGTAAATACATATAAGGTAACTTTAATTCTATATCCAACATTCTACTTCTTACAAATACAGATACATTTGTACAGAGAAACAAGAGCCATGATTTCCACACAGTGACAAGAAAAATAATGTGAGCAGTATTATTTAATTTTATGCACAGTACAGTATTATGCTATGCCACATCTGCAGAAATATCCCAGTTTAATTTACTTCATGAAAGTCACCTGAAAACAAAATATTGAAAAACAGGCCTCACATGAATATTTTAAAATGAAGTTAGAAGAGGTAAACCTAATAAACATGTAAAGGTCTCCAAAACACCAAAGGTCAGCCTTAAAGGTTTCAGAATACTGCAGATAATCAGACACTACTGTCATGTGCTGTGGCCTGAGCCGTCCTCTCTGGATACTGCTGCTGTTCTGTTCTGTTCTGTTCTGTTTGTGCTCCTCCAACCCAATGCTTCACAAGTCTGGTCCTGTTTCCTGTCTGTCTTTTTGTTTTTTTCATTATTCTTGGCAGAGCAGGATGAATCATTGCCCTCCACCTCCCTAGTGCCATGCAACTCCAACACTACACAGACCAGTGGCAGTAGTGCTTTATACGACTCCTTCATGGTCTTGGAAACCTCCACTGGTCAAATACAGCTTCAGAGCCAGACTGGGCTGTACCTGTACATGCCGTGGCCTCAAGAGTCCATACCTGACTGATGATCCTGCCTCTCTCTAAGTGCTGTGAACTTTTTTCTGGTGACATGTTCCTAACCCAACAGCCTGATCAGATATGGAGTCAGTCAGTCATGGAGCCCAACTACTGACCATTCTTCACAAAATCGAGAAGATTAAAACACCTTGGTAGTATCTCACCAATGACCTCACCAATTCAGTGAATATACCTGCCAGTCCACTTATATAAACAGCTTACAGGGACCGCTCTACCTCTAGTGTCATATCAATGACCTTCTGGGTCAGTCAACATGTTTGTGGAGCTTATGCAGATTGGCAGCACCACACTCTATCTGAAAGAATTCCAACAGAATCACTGTGTGAATCTCAGCAGCTCACTTCTTTTGGAGAGGGGTTCGATAGTACCTGTAGACAGCCTCTGAGTTCTTCTGGTTCTGCATTGCTGGTTCCTTTGTCACATGTTTTTCAGAGAGTACAGGAACACATCCATCCTCAAAGGGGTGACCTGGTTTTCAAAGAATGCATATAGCAGACCTGAATGTTGTGTTGGCCCTAGTGTCCCTCTGCATTGCAAATAGAGGTGTACACCAGAGTCCTGAACTGGGTACCCTGCAAAAACATGCAGGGACAGGTATAAAAAATAAATAAATAAAAAAAAACTGAAGAAGTGTTTCCTCAGGCACAGGCAGGGGTAAAATGGAATGCAGGTGGGTATTGGGCAATGAAATGAAAAAGTAAAAGAAGATTTGTGGATGAAAATGATGTATGCAGGTATGGGCAGGTACAGATTGGACTTGGATAAAAATCAGATTCTATATTAAATACTGAGCCTGAATCACTTCAATGGAAAAAAAAGTAAATGTGTAAATGGACTCCCACTGACTGGTAGCCTGGCTCATTGGATCCTTCATTCTCCATCAGTTTATGAACCCTTTGGTGGTCAAGATAAAGTTGCTTTGCTCCACATGTTACTCCAGATGTTAATCTGCAACCTCATATTTCACATCTCCGAACTCAAACTTGAACAAGTGTCTCCACATGTTTTTTCTTTACACCATCCATAGATTTTATGGCTGAAACATGTGGAAAAAACAATTCTACAATTTCTGTGACTGATTAAATCATTCTTAAAACCCTGATATGTGAATGGAGGTGAATTTTCAATTTTAATTTACATTTGTTGTTCATTATTAAGAAGTTTAATGTTTATGTGATGGTTGTTATGAGTTCCTCATTTATTACACACATTAATCACAGTTTGTTAGATTCCTTGCATATTCTTGACCACACTTATAGAGTGTTGTTTCACACTTTATCTCTGCTACAGTTTTATTACTGTAAAATTACTCTGTTTAGTGAATAGGAGGGAAAACAGGAAGCATGTATACAAATAACAAAATGGATAAACATCCTCATTAACGGTCAGTGTTTTACCTCCCCAAGGAAGCAATTAGCAGCTCATTAATAATGAAAATGAGGCCATACCTGAACTCTTGGAAATACCAGGAGACTGAATGACCCTGGTGTAAGACAAATGAAACAAGCAATCATACTGATCAGTAAATTATGACTCATTAAGTAGGTATTTTATTCATGTGAGATAACATATATATATATATATAAAACAGCTGTAAGTAAAACTTTATTAGATGTCCTGTATCAAAAAAATATGACTAATGAGTTATTTAAAAATTGTAATCACTGCATTTTTATTCCAAAAATAACAATAACTAAGCACTTTTTACAGGCAAGGAGTGACAAAGTGCTGTACAGTGCAAGATACAATTAAGAGCAATTAAAAATAAAAATAAAATACAATTTTAAAATACAATTAAAGTGTGATAAATACATTAAATGCAGTCAGTTTATAGCAGCCCTAAGTCAGTTAGATTTATGTTTTCTTGAATAATAGTGTTTTTTTCAAGTCTCAACAGAGTCCATGGCCTGTAGATTTAGGAGGTGATCCTTCCACAGACTATAGATGTGAAATAATAGACATCATCAGTCAGAAAGTACCACTAAGTGTAAATTGTATTGCTATTTGTTTATGGGTCACAGGATTTCGGACTGTCCTCGTTATCAAAAATGTTGCCATGTCATAAAAGTAAAGGATTAACTGATGCTGAAATACATAAAGCATTCACATATAGAGGGACTTTCACAACTTTACAACTATTAGATTACAGTATCTTCATTAATTTACAAATAATTAATTTAATTGCCTCAGTTTTATTGCTTTAGTATTAATAGTATTTATCATTAATGTTGGACTTGTGCATATTTTAATTTCTGGTAGTGAAATTATTGGATTATAGGTGAGATCACATGGCTTAATTTCACATGGGAAGACTGTTCTATGGTATAAATGTTGCTGGGGTCAGATAGGTGCAGGTATGGGGGGGGGGTACATGTAGGCAAATATTTACTACCATGGCAAACTTATCTGAAGTAACATATTTTTATCTATCTGGATATTATGACATGGACAGCATGAGGCCACTGTATTTCTTACTATTCTTGACTATATACATTATCATCATTACTGAAAGTTCAGTTTTAATTGGAGTGGTGTATCATGAAAAATCTCTGCATGAGCCAATGTATTTGTTGCTATGTAACTTGGCTGTGAATGGTCTTTTCGGAGGCACTGCTTTACTACCAGCAATACTGAGCAATATTCTGTCAGACTCACATGAGATATCACTATCACTTTGTCAGACACAGATTTATGCCATACATACTTATGCAATCACTGAATTTACAATTCTAGCAGTTATGAGTTATGATAGATACGTAGCTATTTGTTATCCGCTATCTTATCATGTGATTATGTCACAGAGACTGGTTAAACTGATTGTTTGTATGTGGCTTTATCCTATGCTGGCATTTCTTATTGTTTTATGTTTTACTCTTCAGCTGAAGTTCTGTAAGAAAGCTATAGACAAGGTATATTGTCTTAATTACTTGTTGGTGCAACTTTCTTGTACAAATTCACCTATTAATAATATAATTGGACTATTTTCTGTAGCTCTTTATACACTTCCGCAGCTTTTTATGGTCTTTTATTCATATACACACATACTGAGGATATGTGTATTGTCATTTACCAACTCTAAGCGTAAAGCTCTCCAGACGTGTATCCCCCACTTACTGTCAGTTATGAATTATTCTATAGGTTGCTTTTTTGAGATAGCACAAGGACGATTCAACATTAGCTATATATCTTACCATTCAAAATTATTTTTATCGCTGTACTTTCTAATCTGCCCTCCCATTTTTAATCCGCTGGTCTATGGTTTGAGCATTCAGGTGATTAGAGTACGCCTCCTGAAGCTTTTCAGGAGAAAGAGCAGACAAGTACAAATAATGTAGCCGGGCATGTTTTTGTGCATTTAGAATGTGTCTTGTATTTGCTCTGTGTTGACTTAACTCCTTTGGATGTGTAAAAAAAAATAAATAAATAAAAAAAAAATAAAAATATATATA
>JAPSES010028817.1:0-12918 GCA_029822895.1 Maxillicosta whitleyi
TCGTTTAAAATATCGTGATATCAATATTGACTGAAAATATCGTGATATTGATATTTCCCAATATCGAACAGCCCTAAATCAAAGTATTTATTCCAGTAAAGGTTTGTTATTGTGCGCACAACAAAGCAGGACTTATTAATGTCTTATTAAAAAAAAGGGAAACATAGTGTACACAGTCTTATATATAGCGTTGCCCTACACTACATCTCATTTCCAGGCCATGCATAAAGACACACGCTGTAACTTGCCCTGTGTATGACTAAAAAACATCTCTGCTGCATAGTGAGAGAGTGAACGCTGCATACTATCACATTAACACAGTGCTGGCAGTCGTCCAGTCAGCAGACATGGATGGAGTGGAGTCTGCAGCAGCTGTGTGACGGCTCTCCCTCACAGCTTTTCATTAGTCTGATCGATTCCTTAGCCCAGACTCTGTCCGCTGGTGTTAAGTAACTGCGACCGCTGTCTCCTATCAGTAATGAAGCTGTGTGTGAGGGCGAGTGTGTGAACACAGGACTACCCGCCACGACAAAAGCAGCTACAAAGATGGATGGTGTAAATGTTGTGTTCAAAGGAGCCATAACTAAGCAGTTTCATTCATAACAATATGCGCCACACACCCACATACAAACATCTGTCCTCCTTCATCATATCAATTCGGAGAAAGGATTAAAATTGACAGCTGGGTAGCACAATTACAACACAAATGTTCCACTTACAGCAGGCCAACGGGTTCACGGTGCAGTACATGTGTGCTGCTGCAAGACTGATTCAAAACACCAGGGTAATTTCACACATAAAGGTGGCTGGATGATTGATGATAACAGTTTATGTGGGGTTTTGTAGTGGTGCCACAGAAATTCCCTTAAACTTGCAATTCATGTTGAAGCTTTCAGCTGCTCCTTTTCATGTTTTTTTTTTTTCCCCCACTGCTTTTATTTAATACCAATATCCAGTTAATTTGGTGAACACAAAAATCAAGAAATGAAGGGGAGTTGCATTATAAGATTACTGGACCAGTCTTTGTGATTGGCAAGTTCACGCTGACCTGGAAACTCCAATTCATCACATACTTAATTGGCCTTAAAAATAAACAAAAAATGTTATCTTGAATGAAGACATTTCTGTATTCTGGGTGTGTGTTGGTTTTTTTTTTTGGTTTTTTTCCCCCAGCAATTAAACTGTACAGCAATGTTTCCCAAACTTTTTTTGGCTTGTGACCCTATTTTAAAATCACAAATTTCTGGAAACCCCAGACAATCAAAACTGAGACATTTTTCTCAGAGATATCTGGGGCCAGGTGGGTGAAGAAAACTTTCCATCCTGAGTTCAGTCTGGTTTTCTGACTGCGACTGTGTCCGGGCAGGTTGATGTGGATGTGGTCACATGATTGGGTCAATCCATATATGCACAGTCAGATATTATATCCTACATTTTATGTGAACATGATTTTTATTTTAATTATAAGGAAATACACATTGAATCATTTAAAAATTTCTTTTATTAGTCATTTTTTTTAATCAATTACTAGAAATTTCAGGTGACCCCATTTGAAATCCAGGTGACCCCACGTGGGGTCCTGACCCCAAGGTTGGAAAACACTATTGTACAATGTCTTTAGTAAGATAATATTTGCAAACATAAAGTAAACTCAGATCTACTCATTCTATTTTATCCATTTTCTACATTGTAAAATTGACAATGGCAAACTCTGATGCTACCATAATATGCATGGGAACCCTCAATGCCAGACCTCCCAGAAGACCAGTCCAGTAAAACGTTGTTTTCTTTGAAATAGACAAAAAGGAGAAACCTGGCAAGTTTTAGGCCAAATAAATTAAACCCTGGTGGTATAGCGAAAGATATTGTAAAAGACGTCTTTACAAGAGAACAAGAGAGAAATGATCATCCATCCACAATGAAGACCCCGTTTTCAAACCACAGGGAGGGCCAACAAATTAGTTCCGCAGAGTTTCCTAATCTGTTTTTGCCAGCAGCAACATGCGCTCTGAAAGCCACGGTTCTCTCCAGAGGGCCGTCTGAGGTTACCGCGAATTGTTGTGGCATTCCTGCACCCAAATTAAGCCCCTCATTTGTGGAGCTGCCCGACCAACAAATAATCTTAATTTCCATATTCTGTGGCATTCTTGAGCTCTGATCTCATCTGGTTGGCAGCGGGTGAATAATGAAATGCTGCCCCACTTCTAGCATGGCATCTTTATGCAGCCCTTTGCTTCATTATCCATAATCCAATCTTCAGTTGTGTTCTGCATTATTGGAAGCCAGCTGCATACTGGGCACCAAAGTGGAAAGAATTTTGGAGTTTTACCAGTCAGTGAAATTTTTCTGACCTAAACTCAACATTCAATTGCTTTCTTATTACAGTGTGTCGATGATAGTGGTCAGATCTCTCATCACTCAGGACCGATAGCCATGTGCTTGTGTAATTAACTGATTAAAATAGACGTCAGCCATTTAACTTTAAAAATTATAGAGCCACATTTGTCAGTTTATGGACATTCCATGGGAATTTAGGGCCTTACAAGTCTACAAAAATACTGATGGTACATGACCATGGCAGTAGAACTAAATGTCTATTAAATAAACTAAAAAGAGCAAAGAAAATAGTACAGTACAATATTTAAGATTTGTGCTTACTTAATGTTTGTAATAGTCTTCTTTGTGCAAAGAGCCAGGCATTTGCTGATGTTAGTTAAGGCCATTTCTAAGGTAATAACTGTCTCCAGCGCCTTCATCCATCATAACATATGCACACTGATTTCAAAGTGAGGGATTCAGGTTGGCATTTGTCTTCTGCTTTTACAGAAACAGTGTACAACACTATTTAACATTTGGTGATAAATGGAGTTGGCTAACATGAACAAACATCCGACTGTCAGTGTATGCTCGACTCCAACGTGAGCATGAGCAAATAAGAGATACTAAACATTTAAAGGAGTGACATTTGTCTTTTTTAAATGGAATTATGCATTTTAAAACATTTCCCTGTGTTCTACATAAACTGTAAATGCACTGCTTAGGTCTGAATTCTTCATTAATTCAACTCCACAGGTCCATCTTCAACGCTATTTCTGACTAATGACACCAGAATGGTTATTTTGAGCACTGGCCCTTTAAATGCAAATGAGCCACGTCATGCCCCACCCCCTCCAGGATGTTGGCTATGCTACTCTGTCCCGTTCAGCCATTTGTGTTCGTTAATAGAACCCACAACTGAACATTTTAGGTAATCGACTTGACGTTTGGAAATATTTTCAGTTGTTACTACAACCGCTGCTGCTGATAATTATCACCTGATGTCTTGACCTTATATGTGCAAATGTTGTGACACAAGTAGTTACAGAACATAACAAATTAAGCAGGAATTGAAATGGGTAGAAACCCATTTGATTTTTTCCAGAATTAATATCCAGACAGTTTTGCAACACCTGGAGGGTTCAAATGTAAACTTTTTGAACCGTTTGGGTCCAAACACACAAACAAATGTATCGAAGACTAATAAAAGTGAGTTTAGCAAAATATGACACCTTTAAGGATGCTAGACACATTATGAACTGCGGGGAACAGAATAACATGTAATAAGACACGCAAACTATAAGAAAGGGGAACATTAAGACATATGTCACAGCTAATTTGTGGTAAAGTCAGACATTGATGACAGAGTAATTTTATTGTCACTCTTTGTGTTCCATCAAGTTTGGGTGTGTTTACAGAAGTTATTAGAGCAACATTGCTTAAATGCAGCCAAGAGCGAGTCTTTTGAGCATTCAGGTTTAAATTGTTCTGTAGTTATACAAAAAAATGCCAATAGCTTTCACCCAAGTCTCTGTTTGGCAGACGCTCCCAGACATCTCCAGTTGACATGACATTCTCCTTCAGCCAAACCAACCACAACATCATTGTCGTTTTGAGAGACAAGTTGGGGAATCCCAGTAATTTGTGTCTCTCTCTCTCTCTCTCTCACACACACACACACACACACAAGATTAGAAGCTATGAACATTGCTCACTGCTCTACAATGACAAAGTCAACATAATATGGCATCCTAATGTTGTCCATCTATTGTCTTATGCAGAGATCCCAGAGGATGCAATTATCCCAGATAAGACTGTTGGACAACAACACTGAAAGACTTCCAGAGAGGTGCAATCAAGAAAGATAATGCTTAAACAAAAATACATTTCAACATAATAGACACACAAAATTGAGTGTCTTGAGCTTTTAGCGAGTTGACGCTGATAATGGGGGTGATTGCCGAGACTTGTGACAATGATAGCGAGTCAAGAAAAATTATTCAAACATCCCTGTCATTCTTGTGTAATTGCTGACAAGAGAACGGTTTGACGAATGACGGGCCTGACATCTGGGACGCAGCCAAAGTGGCGTTTGAAGCAGCGGGAGTACAGAGTGGATGAGTTGGTGGAGGGGATCTTGGCACATTTTGTCCTCCACATTCCCGTTGTATTAAAGAGACAGATCGGAGGCGCCATTTGAACTCCTAAACACACCATGGGAGATTTATCTGACACCATGTGTGAGTCCACTACAGGGGCCCCTGTTTGTCTAACTTTATGTCCTGTATTTGAGTGACTGTCCATGTAAGTTATGTAGTGTTTACTCTCTGTGTCTATAGTCATAATTCTATAGGGATTGCCACATTTGCTTTACAAGTGTGTGTTACATCTTTAAACGTGCAAGCCCTTTGTTTTGTTTTCCTGCTTGCATGTATGCATATGTGCCAATTCCAGAGCGGTATGTTTATTTATTCAGTGTTTTCTAACCATGTCAGTTCATTCCCATATAGACCCAGTGAAAGTGAGAGACGGCATATGCTAGGTATGTTTGTTTTTGCATTAGGGCTCCCTGTGGGCTCGGCTGACAAGCGCTCCGTTATCTCAGGAAAATCATTTCACTCCAAAGTAGCAGCAAAGCCAAAATTAGCTTCTGGCTTTCCCTGCGCCTCATCTCAATGTCTTTACCTCTGCTATGGTCATTATGTATATCTTATAAGTTTGAGGGAGTTCATCGGAAATGGAAAGATTTAGTCTTAAGGGTGTTACTGTACTGATGTCACTCCAAACTACTACAGAAATTCTTTCCCAAACAAACAATTGTCAGTTAAGATAACACTTAACTTGTTCCAACACTGGTGCACTCAGAGTGACAGTTTCCAAATATGTGGGAAGAATTACTCAGCATTCTTGAAGTGCTGTTCTTCTGTGTACAAAACCCAGTCTGTGTGTTTGCCTAATTTTAAGTTTTTGCCCTTGACTGTATAGTTATTGCAGTGTGATTTTTATGTGGATAGATAAATAATCTGCACGCAAACTGTGTTACCTTCAAGTTTTTTTTGGACGCACAAGATATTTAATATTAAACTTGTGTTTGTGCCTGTATCTGGAATCAGACACTTGTGGTAATATCCTCAGCTAAACATTTAAGAGAAAAAGACAGAGACAGAACGTTGCAGTTAGCCATTAAGATGTCAAGTCAAGTCTGAAGTCTCAGCAGCCTTTTTGCTCATCAAGCTGATGGCAACATGATAGTCTGTGTTTTTCTTCCACCATCCTCGCTCATCTAGAGATGATGCTTTTTGTCTGCACACACTAGTAAACAGATCAAATGAACTTCAGCTACACTAAACTCAACATACTGCATACAACGGACTTTATCAGCTGACAAGGATTGGAGTTTCCAAGCTTATGAGCAATTCGAGGCAGAGGTCTGTGCTGTATTGGATAGTTGCGTTAAAGCTAAAACATCTAGCGCAAAAAACATCAGAATGTAAATACTCCTCACACACCAGCCCTGTAGCTTTCTTCTCTTTCTTCTGAGCATGGACTTCATATAAAGACAGACAACTTGATGCCGTTTCATGCCACTATGGAAAAGTCCAAATATCACAGTCCATGGAGCTGCCATGTTGCTTCTGTTGCAAGCCGCAGAGTCTGTGCAGTAAGGGCAGTGATCGGTCATTACAGCAGTCAATCAGTTTTAGTACTTTTTATTTTTACTGCATTCTCTCATCCCTAATCCATCTAAAAACTTCTGTGACAGCTAGATTTTTCTAAACTGAGAAAACAAAACCCAATTACAAAATGCTGAAATGTTATTTTGGAGCGTCAGTTCCCATAACTACCAAAATGTTACTGAACTTTTGAGTGGCAATATATTTTAGGTGGAGAAGAAACTGCCAAAAGTTGTAATCCAGTAGAATTATCCTTTAAGATTGAAGGGTGATTTGAATCAACAAGGTAATGGCAGCTAACTTGTGCTTATGTTCATATGGATAGGGACGTTTTTGCCAGCTTTCAATGCTGGCTCGCATCCTTTCCCTGTTGACTTTGGTGGTTTTCCTGACAAAATGAATACCCACTGTCATGGTAGAGGTTTGGAAAAGTAAAATGAACAAAATGGTGAGAAATTAAGGTGACAAGCAGGGGAGTGTTCACATGACAGTAAGAGCCCACAGTGGTGCATTTGTCAGCCTTGTTCACCCTGGCGGCGCAGCCTGTACGTACAGAGGAAGGTGGTTGAATATACGCTACTGAAATGAAACGAAAAAGAGGCTCAAGGCAAGGAAAATAATTGAATTTGGCTCGGCTTGAACGTGAGTGTGTGCTCAGCAATGCGGCAGTGTTTGCACAGCTGGAGCATGTGCCCAGGGTCATCTCAGCAGGGAGCAGGGTTTGGCACCGTCGGGCACATCTACAGTACAAGCCTGCTGAAGAATCACTGAACACAACCCTCTCATCGTCCTTCCCTTTACAGAAACGGGCAAGGAAACTTACACAAGGATCTAGTAACAAAGAGTCTCCTCGTAACACGTCAGCTCAGCTCTGGGGAGACATTTTCAGACAATGAAAAAGCGAAAAAAAAAATTAAATATAACATTCAGTGTGTTTAGTAGGATCTGTATGCGGAAACTGAATATGACTTTCTGTGAGGCTGTTCTACCTACAGAGGGAGCAGATCCCCTTCATGGGCCCCATCAGTCATGTTGTACTACCATGTTTCTATGGCAACCAAAGGACTTATTCTGTCTTTGATTTTATGGCAGGTGACATCCATCTACGATGTTGGGGCATGGACCCAAAATAGACAAATAATCTGGATCTCGAGGTCATGTGTTTTTGCATGTTTAGTGGTGACTGTAGCAGAAGGTAAGGTAATGTCAATATAGTTGGTTGCATTTTCCAACTTCAACACTCAACAATTAAAGTTACTTAAATGGTTTCTTAAAGGCTGATTAAAATGCACTTCTTATGCACTTATTACTTACCTTTAACATTATGCTTTTTTTGCGAATCATAAGATAGGAGATCACATGTATCTGGCTTCACTGTAGCAGGATTTTATTAAGTTTCATTGCAGATCATTCATTTATCAGACAGGTAATTGTTTTTTTTTGTTTGTTTTTTTACCTGCTTGACTAGTTTCAGATACTTCCTGTAGCCTTTATCAGAACCATCACAATGATGCTAATGTGACATGTCTTATAGGTTGCTCAGGTGGTTTGACCAGGGTCAGTGCCAGGGTCATCTCTGCTGAAAGCAACAAATACGATCACTGAATCAGGGAGGCCATTGAAACACAGAAACACACGCCAAGGACAATGAACAGGGCTGACGGCACATACACCTTGTTGCACTCCTGGAGAAGACGTCAGACAGCAGGAGGCATAAACCCTCCTGAGCAGCCGAGAAGACATGTCACATTAACATCATTGTGACACTTCTGATGAAGGCTACAGGAAGCAGCTGAAAACAGTCAAGCAGGTAAACAAACACAACGCCTGTCTGATGAATAAATGATCTACAATAACTGTAAGTGGAAGACGGTATGAAACTTTACCAGACAGTTTATTAAGTTTTGACTCAGTATTTAGAAAATGTACAAAACACTGTGTCACCTTGCTGTCAACCAGCTTATTTAAGCTTCACACATAATACCTCAAATTTAAATAATCATATCTTTAAAATATGAACCGCTTAGAGTTTGGAGTTACAAAATGCATAAAAAAACACCTAACTGCTGTCTGTCTTTCTTTTGAAGTATTTATTTATTTAATCAGATTAAGTACCATTGATTTTTTTTTTTTCAATTAATTACATTACATTTGGCTGATGCTTTTATCCAAAGCGACTTACAAGGTATAGGCATGTATGCCGTAAAGAGCCTTGCCTAAGGGCCCACCTGGGATTTGAACTGGCAACCTTCCACACTAAACCGCTAAGCTATCCAGTCGCTTCATTGACATCAAGATCTCTTTTATAAGGGTGTTTTGGCCAAGCATGGCCTGATAAATACAAGTTCAAAAGATAAGTTATGACAATAAATTAGCATTTTAATTGCCTTTGTGGTGTTTAACGTCTTTTCCACAGCATGACTACAGTTCCACCCTAAACAGGACAAACTTGACAGGTTCGCTGGCTCAGGCAGGTAAGTTTCACCCTAAAAGATGAAGGATCTGTCTCTTTGAAATTGCTGGCTGCAGCTACGGTTTGTGTAAGAAATGTTATTCTTTTTGAGTGAAGAGTAAAACCCCTGGTGGCATGAAACTTTAGAGGAGCCAAGAAGGCGGTTTTGCCGTACTGAGTGGTTGGAAGCTGTCCCTCAGCGGTGCTTAAATCTCCACAAGTTGAGGCACTGAATTGAGGTTTATTGTCAGGAGGAACAGGTATGTCATGAGTTTGCCATGCATCTGCACACTTTGCAACTTCCAACCTGCAGGAATATGCAGCTTTGAAGAGATTCGTCATGCTCAACTTACAATGCTAACACACACAAAGACAGGATGGTGTCACATAAATCATTTTAATTCATCTTATTCTGCAGCTAGAGGAGCAAATTGGGGTAAAACAGTACAGTATGGATGTATAAGGGAGGAGGGGTGTACCTACCAGACCCTAAAACTGAAAATCAGAGGGTCCATTGAGTTTTGGAGCATGCACAGTAACAGAACAGATAACAAGACGTCTAAAATCACGGAATCACATTACACTCCATCAATACAACTCATCTACTTATGGAAATATAATACCAGGCTTCTTATCAAAGACATTCAGGCCACATAAATACCTGAGTGGCTTTGTTAAGGACAACCTCAGAGTTAGTGGAGACATCTGAGACTCTAAAACCTAAATGTGGCATCTTCAACTCCATTGTGATAGACATTCTCTGGCCATGAAAGGGTTTCTTTTTGGTCTTACATTAAGACTTTCAAAGGCGCACGCCCCTCTTAGAAATTCCTGACAGAATTGACTTGTGCTGGCATCTTGAGTTTCAATCTGATAGCTCCAAAATTGCTTCTGCAACCAAAACCTTCAAAATGTGGTCCAAGCAGCCTTCCATTGTTGCTGGCATGTGTAACAGAGATGCGGGTTTCACATTGTCTACAGATATCCAGGTGACACTGAGAGAACCTGAGGGTATATCTGAAGTCAGAGTGGGATAAAGCCAATGAAAGCTTCAAGTGCAGCTTTATAGCAACACAGTGCCGCTACCAAACACCCATGCGAGCTTTAGAACAGGGGCACGAACTCTACAAAATCCTTTCCTTGCCACAAATCAGAGCGCAAGCCAGTTTTTTATTTGTCTTAAAAGTCCATAATCAACATAAAATCAAGACAATGTAACATTTCAATAACGCCAAGAAAACATGATATCCAACTAAGTTGCATCTGGCACATAAAATGTCTGATATTGATACAGGTGGCCTCCCAGGCTGAACAATAGCAGTTCCAATAACAGATCCCTTTGGAAATTGTCTGCCCTTGGCCGGGCTCTGTGTTTCTGTTTCCAAGGACTAAAGAACCAACTGGACCCCTGGGATTATCCCGGTGCCCGTAAATCTGATGCCTCTAGCAGGTGGACAGGTAGTGAGCACTCTGTTAATCTTTAAGAGTTAGGTAGGCAGGAAGAAGGGAATTATGGGTCATGGAGAGGACAGAAAGAGAAAGACATGTGCTGGACTGGTATGGTGTGTTGTGAGTGACAACAGTGAGAGGTTAAAGATGTGATGATGGATGAACAATGTGTTATTTAACTGCTTATGCCCCTGATTTTGTACTTTTCTCATTTCAGAGACTATAACAAATCACTACTCCCAGTTTAACTGCATGCCCCGTTGGACTGACCTGTCATTTCAGCATGTTTTTCCAACCATTGTTCCTGTGCATTCACAGATCAGGCTCATGGTAAAAAAAAAAAAAAAAAAAAAAAAAAAAAAAAAAAGTTAATGAAATCAAACTGCACTACTTGATAGTTTAGCATATTTGGACAAAAACTCCATAATTACTTTTCAGCACATTGTAACTGACGTAGTTTGAGAGGACATGTGACTTCTGTGTCTACTCCTTGCCTGTGTTTTCAAGCTGTATTAAGTCTATCCCATGATGCAGATTTTGCTTGATCACAGGCGTTTGTTGGAGAAATTCCTACTTAACCTGTGGGTTTAGCCTTCTTTTAGATCTGGGGACAGGGTGCAGGTCCTGGTGCGTACAGATTAGATCTGCTGGACATAATGGGCCAAAACTATCTACATCCTATGCCATGTATGTTTTGCATATAACAGGGTAATACGGTGCTTAACAAATGTATGATCCCACCTCCACCCACTATAAGGTGTTTTCCACTGCTGCCATAATTATGTCTGTTTTTACCTAAATATCTTGTTATGTGTATATAATGGTTAATCCACAGTATATGCAAGATCTTTTTATCAAAACCATATCTTTATCCTCTATCCATAATTTTTCAAGTTTAATGATGATGATCTCCTTTCTCCTTTTAGGGGTCACCACAGCAAAGCAAATTCGCATATTGATCCAGGCTTAGGACCAGCTTGTGCCCCCTTGCGGCTACAGGTATAGGCATATAAAGCGTAAAGGACCTTACTCACCAAAGGGCCCACCTCAGAATCAAACCGGTAACCTTTTGCACCAAAGCCAGTGACGTAAGCCACTAAGCTATCCAGTCGCTTATATAATGTATGCAAGTTCAAGTTGTATAATTCCAGTTATTATCTTTCATTCCTGTGTAAAACTGCTTAAAAACAATGGCAGCAAGAGTTAAAATTTTTTTTTTTATAAACTATGAACTTATTTATGTTTTCTTGTTTTAACGACAGGTGGTCTAATACATTTGTTAAGCACCATAGTTGCATTTACACTAATCATCCAGACATTTGTACTTTATAAGGTTTTTACAATGGAGGATGTATACAATTTCTCTGCTCACAAGCTTATTCCAATAAACGCTTCCTGTGTAATATATCCAGAAAGCCTCTTGAGCATTCCTTCTTACAAAAAAATTCCCTATCAGGGCTTTCAGACAGGTAGGGGTTCAAAGTGTGACTGATGGCTCTAATTACCGATCGCCGATCAGATTCCGTCAAGACCTGGATGTGATCCCAATGTTGTACTGTATGTGTCTGTGCATGTAGCACCATCAGCTCTTCTAACTTTATATTTAGTTGTTTTTATTTGGACCAAGAGGAGAGCGCTACAGAAAAAACAGGTATGTATCTTCAATTTCTGTTTTTCCCCCTTGTATGATTTTGGCTTCTGAAGCTTTAACATGTCAGTTATATAAATAATACTTTTCCTGACTTTTGTCCAGGCATTTTGGGGAATCACTGGATCATTCAATCTCTGCAGCATTCAAAAAGGGAAGAAATATCACAAAACCAAAAAGGTTAAGAAGTGCACAAAGAGGTTTGATACACTGGGAGAAGTGTTTTCCCTTCAAACTTAAGTGATGGAAAGGAACCATTAGCGGCTTGAAAATTCATTAAAAACTCATGCTTCATGGTTATAGGCTCTTGGACCAAGTGTGTAACTTTCTCAACTAAATTTGAGGGTCATAAAATGTTTTCCATGTGATGAAAAAAAAAAAACTTTAATAAACTGTAGAGTGAGTTTGACTCTACTAGCTGTGATATTTCCGATTCTGTTTTTTACATATTTACCTTATTGACATACCGCAGGTTCCATTTTAAAAGCTTACTCAGCCAGACAGGCTTGAATATAAGATGGTATATTTAACATTTTGTCTGTATTTGTTCTTATTAAGTAGTTTTATTTTATTTCTACACTACCTGATGTGCAGTTTCAGAGAAAACATAAGCTCATTCTTAAAAGTGTACAAAGGAATGTCAAAAATCCATCTGGATATTGATACAAGCAGTGGATTGAGTGTTACTAGTCGCTTTTCCATTGGGCTTATGCGCAAAACTTTATGGATATTTACTAAATGTTGAAAGAAGAGAAGTAAGTAATAGCGTTTTTTTCCATTAAATCACAAATGTGATGATTTATTCATTTATTATCACGAGATGACACAAAAAGTCAATCCATAACCATAGCAACAAATGCAAATATGGTGTTAATTTACAGATATTCATTATTATTATTATTATTATAATATATTACCCCTCTATTCCTTACTAAATTAAAAATGATTCCGTTTCTTGGTGTGTCCTCACATACCACAGCATGTTTCTTTTAAAATTCTTCTGTTGTTGCAACATCCATCCACATCCAACTTTTTTTTATTCACATGACTCTACTTGTGAAAAAAAGGTCTTTCCATTGCAGTTTGGCATAATACGCCAATTTCACCACACCTGAAAACCACATCTTTCCAGGGCAAAAACTTTTAATCGAAAACCAAGAGTTTGTGTGAAAATGTCGTTTTTTCCATTTGGTAGATTTTTATGCACAAGTTCTATTTGAAAATATTTGAGGGTCAATGGAAAAGCGTCTACTGATGATGCAGAAGCAAATAGAAGCACAAACATAACTAGAAAAGCACATACTCATTTATTTGGACAGCATTTTAACATTCTTAAGTCCATGGACTATATGAGAAAACATGAGTCGCCATCTGGTGGA